>WSFP011539057.1:0-11725 GCA_009831015.1 Picea engelmannii
TTATATTATATTATATATATATACACAACATTTTGTGTGAAATATATAAGCTTATATATACATATATATCTGTAGAGTCCAGACTGTCTCGTACCTTTCCCTTTAACGAGGAGGAAAAACTCAGTTATTAAATATGAACTTTATGAAAATATCTCTACATAGATACCCATAACTTTATCATATATTCAGACTTGTTAAAATACATAGATAATACCATGTAAAGGTCAATTACAGAAGAGACGATTTCAGAACTAAATTATCTGTTATAAATTCCACATACAAACAGATTTTTCCACAAGATATTTTACTTCAACACAAACAGGTGCATATATAAGATGTACATAATCATTCTAACAAAGAAGGAGAATGTTAACGTATCTGAAACAGTTCGTGGAAAGACAAAGGGAACAATCAAGTTCCTCCCAACCTTAGAACAAGGCAGCCAAATCACTTGCCCGATTCACCCCCTAGCCTGACCATGAGTCCATGAGGGAAAACTTGGAATCTCCTCTTCAACAGTGTCTTCCACCCTCTGTAGTCTCCTCCTTGTCTCACACTTAATGTTCAGTTTTCATAACAATAAGTGCATAGTAATTCTTCCCTCCAACATACTAGGTAGCACCCTCCCTCCTCACATATGCTATATGTTCCACAATCCTCTTTGCCTAGGTCTTTTTCCCTCCCTTGGGGATTTTCACAGCTTTCTAAATCCATGATTTTCAGGGGCTACCAATGGCCAAATCCTTGATTTGCTACTTGTAACAATCATCCCAGAGGTAGTTCCAACATGTTCCCCACTCATGGAATCATGGTCAGCTAAATTAAACATGGTTGTTCCATTTGTCCTCCTGCAATAATTAAACAATATATTGTTTACATACAAGTGCCATAGTCAAATAGTGAGTTGGGTCAAATAAGGTCTCTTCCCAACAGTCATAATAATTAATTCTAATTTATCAAATTCGAAATTCGAAATTGCCATAAATGGAAAAAAAAATTCCAAATTCGAATTTACTAAAAACAGAATAAATTTTGAATTTCAAAAATACTTTATTTTTGGGGATGTCACACTTAGTGACCCATCGGGTACTTTATTTACAGTCTCAATATCTAACCAACTTCCTTGAAATTAAAAATATATTTTCCACATATAACCATGGATGGTTGGAGTTGATTCCGTAAAATCTATGTTGTTTAGTAGGATAGTTGAACTAAGTTGACTGGACCATTTATTCTTGCAACCCATAGTTGATTTCTTCGTTGGTTTATCCATCCACCTATTTGTTGGCAGCCACAAATTCTGTCAATTTTTTTATTACAATTAAAGTCATCATAAAGAGATTATATATTTTTGTAGCTTCCACCTCCTTACATTTATAAACGTTTTTTTTTTCTTGGATCCGAGGTGATGATTGGGATAAACTTATCGTATAAGTTTTTCGTTTAAATTTTCATTTGTTTTGTTTAAAATTCATGACTGCAAGCATGAAATTTAAACAAGAAATTCACTTGGGTAATTATTCTGCAGTTTGTGTTTTTCTTATGTCATTTACCAAAGAAAACACACCTTGAAGGAACCCATATGTTTCTAAGCTTCAAGTTTTATAAACTCATTGATTAATTCACTCCCACATTTTCATGTATTATGGGTATCATGACTTAATTGGTTTTATGGTACCAATTAATTCCCTGTAATTATTACCAGTGGATCTATAACTCAACTATTAAGTATAACATTTCTTCAGCTGCATGGCTGAGATTTCCCTCACAGCTACGGCTCTGGGAATTCCTTGGACTGTTACCTGATTTCCCTCTTCGTTCAGGCATGTAAACCTCTTGTTACGACAATCCAGAAGGGCATGGTGCTGGTCCAATTAGTCCATCCCAATTAAGAAATCGTATGAGCCTAAAGGCAGAATGTTTAATTCATCCTTAGTGCACATTCCTTTCATGTCCACTGAACAGGACTTAACCAATTCAGTGACCTTCCTCTTGGTCCCTGTGGCCAACTGCACTAAGCAAGACTTCTCATGTTTTCTCCTCGTTAGATGCAAACTTTCCACCACTCTAGGATATACATAACTATGGCTAGCCCCTGAATCAATTAAAATAACAAGTGGGCGATTATTAATCGTACCTTCCACCTCAATCATATGCGATTGAAATTCTGCTTGCTTGTTGTCCAGGGCTGCGTAGATCCTCGACATTCTGCTGCCCATATCCTCCATTGTTTTAGATTGCTGAATAGTATGTGCAGTTCTCGCTTTACCATTTTTATGGGGACAATCTCTGTACTTGTGGTTTCCTTGAGAGCCCCAACACCGAATGGGCGTCAGTCTCTGTCTTTGTGCTCGCTCTTTAGTCCTTCTCGGCTCTGTAAACGATGGTTGTCCCTGAAGACTGTTTCTTAAAAAGGAAGGCTTGTTTCCCTTCTGCCTCGGTTCCTTCTTAAACTTCCTCTGATCATTCCAAGCCTTCCGAAGGACAGGCCTTTCTCCTTGCTGTTCATACAAGCATTTCATCTTTCTTATTGTTTCTTCCATGATCTTAGGGTCATCATATTGAATCTTGTCACTCATGGAAGGTGGCAGTCCACTCAGATATCTCTGAATCTTGACAACCTCATCTTTGATGAATGGAACATACTTCAGTAGTTCTAGGAAATTTCGTTCATACTCATCAATGGTCATACTTCCCAACTTGAGTTCGAAGAACTCCTTCATCTTTCTATCATAGTATCTTTTAGTCAGGTATTTCTTCTCGAAATACCTCTTAAATTCCTTCCAAGTGACCTCTTTCTCTCTGATGTGCTGCACCTGCACAAACTGATCCCACTACATGGATGCTTTTCCTTTCAGTTGGTACATTGCAATTCCTCTTTCTGCATGGGCGGAATAATTCTGCAGTTGGAAGTATTTCTTCATGCCAAGAAACCATGTCTCAGCATCTTCCTCCTTTTTATGTTCTCCATCGAATGTTGGAGGCTTAATCTTGTTCATCTCTCCCTTCAATTCCTCCTTTCCAGATTTCCAATGTTTTCTGGTAGGGGATGGGCTTGAACTACTGTGTGTCTTCCTATCAAAATTTCCTTGGGAGCGGCTAAGATGTCGGCTACCACTCAGCAACCTACTTCTTCTCCCATGGGTTCTGCGACTCTCCGTCGTACTTGAGTCTCTTCCCTTCTCGAGTTTCTTCTCTATTCTTTCCAGGCTCTTCAAGAATTTTAATTTTAGTGCACCCTGTCGATCCCTGACTTTCACAAGCTTTCGGCTATCATCTCGATGAGCCTTGGCCTCTCTTTGCAATCCTTCAATGATTTTCATTATGTGTCCTTCCTTATCCTTTTCTTTTTCATGCCCGTTGGAGTTCGATCCTTCCACTCTCGTATTGACATCCTTTCCTTCCTGTTCGTCTTCCGTTTCGGGGGTAATATGCACCTTTCCCCACTCCATACTCGACGTTGTTTAACTAGAGTCATGACCTCCGTTGAACTCTGCACACGCACTGTGCAATTAAATTCGAAGTTTGTCAGGCCATTACTCCTTCCGGAACAATTCATAACATTGATAAGCCAATACGAACAAGAACGAAATACATTTTGATTCAAATAATTTTTCTGAGTTCTCGTTCGGCTCTGCAATTTCAGTACTTCATTTTTCGGGTTTTCGAAGCTTTCATTTTCGGCACTTCGAAAATTCGGGACTTCGGGTTTCGGGGTTTCGGTCCACGAGGATTTCAAACTTGCTTTCCTTTCTAACTCCCGACTTCCGAAATTTCAATTTACATTACCCTCCAGGCCCACATAGTACAGTGGTCACCCACAAATAGGGTGACACGTAGCATGTTCACAAGGGTCCACATCGCTTTTAACGATGGCAACGGGTCCCACCTCTCTCGCTTCGATTCTCGGCCTACTCGAATGTGGTACATCTCCATGTGTCCACGTCCATTTATAGTAACATCCAACGGTGAGATCTTTCTCAGATTTACGATGCAGATCCTTTCGGCATTTCGGGCTTCCAAACGCCGATGCGATCTAACTCCCGTTATCCCTCCGGGCTAGACTTGTGGTTCACACGGCCTCCCCTTATATGACCACAGTCATACCTCCTATCGGAGATTCGAACTTTTCAATGCCGAAAGACATATGTCCTAAGGATTTGCGATTCCCCGAACCCTGATTTCCCGATGGATGACTCTCCCTCCAAAACTTTCCCGACTGCCTCAATCTCGGCCATGCGTCCCCAAGAATCGACAGTCCTCGCCGCTTCTCACTATTTCACGATTTTGCGATTTCAAATGCTCTGGGTGCCTTGTCTTCAAGATTCGTGAAACACCGAACCCCGATATGTCGATGGGCTCCCAATCTCGCCCATGTGTCCCAACTAAGGGACGGCTTAGATCCAATCTCGAAATTTCGCAAATTGCAATTCCCCGATGACAAAGTTCTATGTCAACTCAAAACCTCGGTAGCCGATATACCGATGGGTCGCTCGATCTCCGCCACGTGTCTCAACTGTTGGACGACTCAGATCAAATCTCGGGACTTCGCCCGGTGCAAGGTCAAAAACACTCACCTATGTGAGTCCAGGTGTCCAGATCTCTGAATTGGACGATCGCGCGACACACATCCTTCCTTAAACAGACGGCTCAGATTCCCTCTCGCTATTTCGGAACTTGAAATGTCTCGACCTTCTCGACCTCGAGAAATCCGATATCCCGATAGACCAACTCCTTTCGGGACTTTCACCCTCCTGTTCACGAAGTTTTAAAACCCTGTGCAACTCTTCTACAGATCCGACGGTTGTCGGGTAATTTGCTCAAGATCTGATGGCTCACAAGGGTTCTCCTTCCCTCAACTGAGTGGGAGTGCAGGAAAAAGTCGAATATTGTCATGCTATAGGCTAGCTTATAGACAAATCTTTCAACTGGTCTGTAACTAAATCTGTAGACTTAGCATTTGTAGAGCCTATGATTCCATCGACATAAGGCCTTGGATTTTTTATAGGTTCATAGTTCGACCGTGGCGCGTCAGGAAGAAGTTCATACAACATCCCAGATTGAGAATATATGAGGTTCAATTGTTGTTATTTGAAAATAACTTCTTCCTTAGATGTTACTTCGGATGTAGAAACATCCTTCCAAATATAAGGCAACAAGGAATTAAGGAAACACTCTAACAAAAACTTTGGAGGAATGTAGGCTTTGATCAACCTCTTCCGTCTACGTCACTCTTGGATATGGTCAAAGATATGTGTAGCTTTTTCTTGGGGGAAGGCTGAATTTTTTTTTACGCTGACATCGTAACGAACCAAAATCTGGAAGTGGTTGAGAAAGAACAAAACCATCTGGTTAAATTTTTTGTATGTTCCCCCGATAGCTCAATCTACCATTTCACGGAAACCCCAGTGAGGGTGCATTGAAATAGCCTCAAACGAATAGAATCGTCATTCAGGGAGTTAGAAGAGAACCAAAGATGAAAATTAGTGACATGATCAACCAGATACTCGCCAATCTTGCCTTCGAATTTTTGAATGTCCAAAGGAATCTTGGTGGAAGGGGGGCCATAACGGATCGTGATTCATAGGTTCGTTCATTAATTTTGACAAATTTGGCATATTAAGCATGGCCAGAAAAGGGAGTCGGGGTTGAGGCGTCTGAGCCCATGCTCCCGAGAAAGATTGGTGCTGAGGGATTGCAGGCCATCCAGGGTTCTGGTATATTCCATGGCCTTGTATGATAGGATGATATCCTCCTCCAAACTGATTCATAAAAGTTTGTATGGGGACCATACCCGCGGAAGCGGCATAATGAGCGTTATATACGTTTCCCCCAGCCAAAGGGGTTCCGGGTTGGGGGTTTCCCATAGTGTGAAACTAAATCCCTCTTGATGGAACTATGGAGGACAGAGGGGGATTCGCCATAATAAATTTGTTTTTTGGAATAGACATGGAGGAAGAGGGGATAAAGGATGGAATATAGGAAGTGACTTGTTTGCTTGGTTGAGCACTCCATTAAGGAGGATTGAGACTATGATTAGGCCCGGAAGAAAAAGGAGTCCAACCTCCAACTGTAGGATTCGTTTGGGGAATATGGCCTCCACCAAACGAGAGAGGATCATATGGAGGAGCCATGCCCCGAGGTCCAAAACTAGGATTCACATTAGCCACTGGAATGAAGGATGAGAGTTGTGACGTCATGTTGGGTATACCAAAAGAAAAGGGATTAGAGACCAAAGGTATTGACTAAGAATTGTAACCTGGCGTGCCAAAATGAGATCTGAAAGAGTTTGTTCCTATGGGTTAAGTAAAACCCACAGGTTGGGTAGTAATAGAGGCAGGGATCTCCGACACCCCAACCTTCAAGGCTGAAGGAGTTGAAGGGATCCCACTAATCACAAAATATATAGGAGTTCAGGGACTCCCCGTGAAGTTCTAGTTTGATTCAGTACTCATAACTAGATAATCACAAGTCTGGGAGGTGGAGATATGTGTATCATGTTTATTAACTTTACGCCTTTTAGAAGGAAACTTCGGTAAAGACTCAAGATGCAGTGGTAACTTCAAAAAACGACGAGACCTACGAGGAGGCTAGTCTTTCTCCACGATGACTCAAGAATCAAGATATAAAACCAAATCCTAGGGCCAACTAACTGAATTCTTTGCACAAACATTAAAAATACACAGTGTTGGTTGTGCTAACGATATTCCTTTGCCAAGTGTGGAGCTGTGCTAGACATAGTTGCACCGAGTGTGACCATATGTTCATAGCAACAACCTCCATACAAGATGAAAAATGTCCATCTTTCTGAACTATAACGACTTATATTATAATCAAATGCAAAAAAAGAAAATAGATGGAACAAATTGTAATGCACCAACTAAACAATCTTTAACACCATATGAAAATGCATCGAACCTAAAAACAACATTTATTTACAACACATGCAAAACAATGCACTGCTCCCTAAATTTATACCCACACTATCTCCATAACATCAAGCAATTGCAAAATAAGAAGAACAATACAAGCTGACAACAAAACACCTTTTTTGTTTCTGCTTAACTCTGATTCTTTGTATCCTATGTAGTGTCTGAAATAGCCCACGCCCGACTTAACTTAATTATGAAAACACAAAATAAGAATCAACATCTAATCTTCTTTGGCATATAGCATACCACGAAGAGGATTTCTTGCCCTCTAATGTAGATTTCTAGAACACCAAAATTAGAACTCCTACAAGTTGCGACTCACAACACTTGTAAATTCATAACAACTTTGTCTTTATGAACCATAACAGATGACATGGTAGATAAACGCACTAAGTAGCCCAAAAACAAAGTGAACAATAGAACCTCAAAACAACACACCTTCCCTCCCTGTCCACCTTTAATTATTCTCAGCCAACACTGACTTTGTAATATCCCCTGACTAACTTAAGTTGCTTCTAAAAAATTAAGCAACAACCACTCCACCATTCCAACCAACAACACAACATAAGTAGTTGCATTATGCATAAAGCAAACTCTATTAGACAACAACCAGATAAACTATTGCATTTGTCTAAAATACATATATTACTATAGCAACGAAGTGGTTAAAAGCAAGATACTAGATGCACGAGACTTCTTATGCACTCTCATAGATTTGTAGACTCCCAAAACCCATATGTCTTGCAAGTTGCCAACCTGAGCACCTGTAACTTTGAGAATAACCTTTCTTTCCTGTCTTATATCACACTATATCGTGATCAAAAGAAAATAATTCAACAATTTATTAGAACAAAGTAATTCAATTAAAACGTGTTGTAATCCATTAAAGCTATTGCATAGAATCATGTCATACAATACACAAAAATCTGTTCAAAATTTATGAATTGTACTAAATTTAATGAATAATTGAAAGACAATAATTTATATCTATTTATTAAAATAATTATATATATTATAGTAAATATATATGCATATTGTCATGCCCATTGCTATAGTGAGAGGCTTCTACAGGGAGTACTAAGAATACAAACAAGGTGGTAAAATATATCATAATTTTATCATAATTTACTTGTCAACT
The DNA here is from genome assembly GCA_009831015.1 of Picea engelmannii. Taxonomy (NCBI): domain Eukaryota; kingdom Viridiplantae; phylum Streptophyta; class Pinopsida; order Pinales; family Pinaceae; genus Picea; species Picea engelmannii. Next base: position 8,071 of record WSFP011539057.1, read on the forward strand.
ATTAGTGAAGATGGTTATTTGTAAATGTGGGTTGATTTATTACCATTATTTAAGGAAAACGGTGTCATCTAAAATTATCTCATAAAGAGGTAAACTTTTATTCTTCTTAATTTCTAAATGCCTTTAAAGTGTGGATTGTTAACCTCTTTCCTTACATTTAAAAAACACTAATTTTTAGTTAGAATTATAAATCTTCAAAATTTAAAAACAATTTCAACATATATATTATTTATAAGAAAATCAATATAGTCATTATTTACACTACATCTTATAAAAATATGTATTTTATAATAACATTTAACATTTTACAATTTTACTTCTTAATATAAAAAAAAATAATAAATAATAAAAATAATGTAATCATAAATTTAAGCTATAAAAATATCTAAGTAAACAACCACATTAAACAACCAGTATTGCCTTTGAATTTTTGAATGTCCGAAGGAAGCTTGGTGGAAGGGGGGCCATAACGGATCGTGATTCATAGGTTCGTTCATTAATTTTGACAAATTTGGCATATTAAGCGTGGCCAGAAAAGGGAGTCAGGGTTGCGGCGTCTGAGCCCATGCTACCAAGAAAGATTGGTGCTGAGGGATTGCAGGCCATCCAGGGTTCTGGTATATGCCATGGCCCTGTACGATAGGATGATATCCTCCTCCAAACTGATTCATAAAAGTTTGTATGGGAACCCTACCCCCGGAAGCAGCATAATGAGCGTTATATACGTTTCCCCCAGCCGAAGGGGTTCCGGGTTGGGGGTTTCCCATAGTGTGAAACTGAATCCCTCTTGATGGAACTCTCGAGGACAGAGGTGGATTCGCCATAATAAATTTGTTTTTTGGAATCAACATGGAGGAAGAGAGGATAAAGGATGGAATATAGGAAGTGACTTGTCTGCTTGGTTGAGCACTCCATTAAGGAGCATTGAGACTACGATTAGGCCAGGAAGAAAAAGGAGTCCAACCTCCAACTGTAGGATTCGTTTGGGGAATATGGCCTCCACCAAACGAGAGAGGATCATACGAAGGAGCCATGCCCCGAGGTCCAAAACTAGGATTCACATTAGCCACTGGAATGAAGGATGAGAGTTGTGACATCATGTTGGGTATACCAAAAGAAAAGGGATTAGAGACCAAAGGTATTGACTAAGAATTGTAACCTGGCGTGCCAAAATGAGATCTGAAAGAGTTTGTTCCTATGGGTTAAGTAGAACCCACAGGTTGGGTAGTAGTAGAGGCGGGGATCTCCGACACCCCAACCTTCAAGGCTGAAGGAGTTGAAGGGATCCCACTAATCACAAAATATATAGGAGTTGAGGGACTCCCCGTGAAGTTCTAGTTTGACTCAGTACTCATAACTAGATAATCACACTGGGAGGTGGAGATATGTGTATCAAATTTATTAACTTTACGCCTTTTAGAAGGAAACTTCGGTAAAGACTCAAGATGCAGTGGTAACTTCAAGAAATGACGAGACCTGCGAGGAGGCTAGTCTTTCTCCACGATGACTCAAGAATCAATATATAAAACCAAATCCTAGGGCCAACTAACTGAATTCTTTGCACAAACATTGAAAATACACAGTGTTGGTTGTGCTAACGATATTCCTCTGCCAAGTGTGGAGCTGTGCTAGACATAGTTGCACCGAGTGTGACCATATGTTCATAGCAACAACCTCCATACAAGATGAAAAATTTCCATCTTTCTGAACTATAACGACTTATATTATAATCAAATGCAAAAAAAGAAAACAGATGGAACAAATTGTAATGCACCAACTAAACAATCCTTAACACCATATGAAAATGCATCGAACCTAAAACCAACATTTATTTACAACACATGCAAAACAATGCACTGCTCCCTAAATTTATACCCACACTATCTCCATAACATCAAACAATTGCAAAATAAGAAGAACAATACAAGCTGACAACAAAACACCTTTTTTGTTTCTGCTTAACTCTGATTCTTTGTATCCTATGTAGTGTCTGAAATAGCCCATGACCGACTTAACTTAATTATGAAAACACAAAATAAGAATCAACATCTAATCTTCTTTGGCATATAGCATACCACGAAGAGGATTTCTTGCCCTCTAACTAGATTTCTAGAACCCCAAAATTAGAACTCCTGCAAAATGCAATTCACAACACTTGTAAATTTATAACAACTTTGTCTTTATGAACCATAACAGATGACATGGTAGATAAATGCACTAAGTAGCCCAAAAACAAAGTGAACAATAGAATCTCAAAACAACACACCTTCCCTCCCTGTCCACCTTTAATTATTCTCGGCCAACACTGACTTTGTAATAGCCCCTGATTAACTTGAGTTGCTTTTGAAAAATTAAACAACAACCACTCCACCATTCCAATCAACAACACAACATAAGTGTTGCACTATGCATAAAGCAAACTCTATTAGACAACAACCAGAGAAACTATTGCGTTTGTCTAAAATACATATATTACTATAGCAACCAAGTGGTTAAAAGCAAGATACTAGATGCACGAGACTTCTTATGCACTATCATAGATTTGTAGACTCCCAAAACCCATATGTCTTGCAAGTTGCGAACCTGAGCACCTGTAACTTTGAGAATAACCTTTCCTTCTTGTCTTATATCACGCTATATCGTGATCAAAAGAAAATAATTCAACAATTAATTAGAACAAAGTAATTCAATTAAAATGTGTCGTAATCCATTAAAGCTATTGCATAGAATCATGTCATACAATGCACAAAAATCTATTCAAAATTTATGAATTGTACTAAATTTAATGAACAATTGAAAGACAATAATTTATATCTATTTATTAAAATAATTATATATTTTTTATAGTAAATATATATGCATATTGTCATGCCCATTGCTATAGTGAGAGGCTTCTACAGGGACTACTAAGAATACAAACAAGGTGGTAAAATATATCATAATTTTATCTTAATTTACTTGTCAACTATTAGTGAAGATGGTTATTTGTAAATGTGGGTTGATTTATTACCATTATTTAAGGAAAACAGTGTCATCTAAAATTATCTCATAAAAAGGTAAACTTTTATTCTTCTTAATTTCTAAACGCCTTTAAAGTGTGGATTGTTAACCTATTTCCTTACATTTAAAAAACACTAATTTTTAGTTAGAATTATAAATCTTCAAAATTTAAAAACAATTTCAACATATATATTATTTACAATAAAATCAATATAGTCATTGTTTACACTACATCTTATAAAAATATGTATTTTATAATAACATTTAACATTTTACAATTTTACTTCTTAATATAAAAAAAATAATAAATAATAAAAATAATGTAATCATAAATTTAAGCTATAAAAATATCTGAGTAACAATAACCATAAATTTAATTAGAAGAAAAATCCGTAAGGCTTTCCATTTTTTGAGTTTTTAATAGCATATTTTCCTATTAATTTTTACTGAAAGATTACAAATGGTTAGAATTCCATATTTCCATATTTAATTATTAATTAAATATGTGTAAGTTGATTTCACCAATATCTGTTTTATGGGATTCCAATAAAAATGTTAAAAAATAAAATGTTTAGACAAGGGCAATCCATAATAATAGCATTTCTAAAAACCAAGGGCAATCCATAATAATAGCAGTTCTAAAAACCAATAGAAA
>WSFP011539060.1:0-11724 GCA_009831015.1 Picea engelmannii
TGTTATTGCATGGGGATCTTATTGAAATTCTTTTATGCCCTCTTTTCTTTTTCTTTTTTTTTCTTTTTCTTTTTCCTTCTTTTCTTTTTTCTTTTTCTTTTTCTTTCTTTTCTTTTTCTTTTTCTTTCTTTTCTCAAATTATTTGCAGAATGAAAAATCATTTGAAAAACAAAAACACTAGAGAGATAACATTCCAGTCACCAGTTGATCCTATAAATTATAGGGTGATAACAAACCCACTTCTAATTTCTCCATTAAATTTATTATTGAATTAATTTATTTTGTATTCACTTTGAATTATAGTACACTCGTCACTTCACTTTATGATTTACCTTTTAAAATCTCTTAAACCACTTTGATTACTTTGACCTTTTGGGGCTTCTAGATGACATATGAGGGTCCTCCAACTTCGTAAGGCCGTGACTCTCAAACCATGAGGAGTTATGTGACGTTACACATACCACCAGAAATGGAATGACATGTAATATCCATATAGAATAGTATTACCTGAAAATATATCAAAACTCAGACCGTTATCCATGAAACAAACTTGGGTCCATTACCCAAACCTGGGTTCTCCAAATTCTCATGGCCATAACTCTCTAACCGTGAGGATTTATTTGATGTTCCACATACCACTGGAAATGGAATGACAAACACTATCCATATAGGATAATTTCACTGACAAATTCACTGGCGTTCAACTCATTATTCCAAAAATAATCATGGTTTCACTAACCATACTTCTAGGATAACTCAATCCACAAAGCGTCTTCCCGTGAGGGATTTCACCATAAGGGGACCACTTTGGATTTCATCCATTTCTACTTATTATCAACCATGAAAAGACAATAAAGAGTCATCTTTACATCAAACAATCTTGGGTCCATTACCCAACCTTTGTGCTACGGGGCTTTCTTCAAGGGTTGACATCAATGACAACCAACCTTAATCAACACAAACTTGACACTATTATGTGCCAGGAACAAGATTTGAGTTGATAATAAAATTATCTAATATTATTAAAAAGTATTATGAATAAAATAACAAGTTAATTTGCTTGTTTCAGCACAAAGAGAAAGAAGTGAAGATTCAATGTGATTAGTGATCGACAAGTGCTTGTCATGGAAAAGGCATCATGAGACTGATAAATTGAATTATATGAAAGAAAGAATGTTGAGACTCCCTTGTATATGGTAGAAACCATGAGAAGCATAAAATTATGGATTGAAACTTGTAGGGAAAACAACCAACTACTAATTCAAGCCCAATAAATCAATAATGAGTTGAATGTTTTACTACTAAAGAGCCTGTCTAAAAATCACAAGCAATTACATCAAGGACCATCCATGAGAAATGCAATAAAAATTTCCTCTAAGAGGAGGCACCACAATATTAGAGAAAAAACATCTAGCAAGGATAGTCAACGAACTCCTCTGACAAATATACAACTACTTCAGATGAAGCATCTAGCAGTGGCACCAAGATTTCTCCCCATAAGCATAAGAAGAAGAAGCATTCCAAAAACCCATTGTGGGAAGAATTCAAGAAATATAATCTTTGATGGTGAGTTAAATATTGACAATGAAGTGGAATCATGGCTTCTTGGGCTAAAGAAATATTTTTAGATACATGAATACTCGAGAAACATGGAAGAAAGAGTATTCATTTTTAACATGAATGGTCAAGCTTCTATCTAGCGGGAAGACGCAAAGAATGTGAAAAGGATTAGAAAGAGGAAAATAAGTTGGAAGTAGTTTGAAAGGTACTTTAGGAAGAAATACCTATCACAAAGATATTATGATGGAAAAATTGAAGAGTTTCATGAATTGAAACTAATACAAATGACAATGGATGACTATGTCAAGAGATTCTTGGAGTTGTTGAGGTATGTTCCATACATAAAAGATGAGAAAGTGAAAATTCAAGTATTTCTCAATGGGTTTCCTCAATCCTATCAAGATGGGATTGAATTTGATGATCCAAGAACTCTTAAAGACACAATTCATAAGGTGAAGTGTTGCTATGAACAATCCAAGCATAAGTCAAAATTCAACAAGGCTTGGAAGGAAAAGAAAAGGGATAAGGCTTTGCATAGAGTGAAATGATTTAATCCTTAGAAATACAAGAATCAAAAAAATATATATAATCCAATTTATACAGCATGAAGAAAAATCCAACAAAATTACCTCATGCATAGTGGAATCAAGCCAATAGAGGAAGCTGGAGATAAGTCAAGGTAACATAAAAAAGGACCACTAAAGTGTTGGAGTTGTGGAGAAGAGAAATTACTTCGAGACTATCCACATAGGTAGGAACAAAAGGATTCACCACATCTAGGTAGCTATGACTATAAACAATGTAGCAAGAACCACCCCTCAAATTCGCGTTGTAGTAGAAGACCAACATGCATATCACCATGCTTCAATGGTGGAGGTAGAAGGTAATATTTCTAAGAAAAATATTTTTATTTTGATTGAACCTAGATATAAACTTAGTTATGTTTCACCTCAAGTTGTTGATTATTCTTCCCTTTAGAATCATAAACAAAAGAAGTTGTGGTTAATGCAACTAGTTTTTGGGAAAAAAGGAAAGTAGTGGAAGTGGTAGAGGCTTCCCCCTTAGAAATGAATGGATTGAATACAAGGGAAAATATGAATATCTTTCCTTTGGTATCATATGATTTCTTGATTGGTATGGATAATTTCTACAATAAAACTTTTGAATGTGTGGATGATTATGGAAATCTTAGAAAAATGAAGGAAATTTTAAAGCCTATTTCCTTAAGGCAGGTATCAACATTACAACTAAATAAATTATTAAAAAAGGATACCAAATGTATGTTGTGACTCATGTGTTGGAGACAATAGAAAATAATAATTCAAATAGTGAAGACTACTCGATGCTTCAAGAATTTAAGGATGTGTTTCCAGATGAGATACCGAGATTACCTCCCAAGAGGGATATAGTTTTTTCCATTGATCTAGTACCAAGAGCAGCACATGTGTCCAACACCCCATATAGAATGAGCACCCCCAAGTTAGTTGAACTGAAAATGCAATTGAAAAATATCCTAGAGAAAGGGTATATTAGGCCAAGTGTGTCTCCTTGGGGAGAACTAGTGTTTTTTGTAATGAAGAAGTATCGTACCCTCAGGCTATGTATTGACTACAGGAAATTGAAAAAGGTCACAATAAAGAATAAGTGTATGTTTCCATGGATTGATGACTTGTTTGACCAGTTATGTGGGGCCACTGTGTTTTCAAAAATTGATTTAAGATCTAGATATCACAAAGTCGGGATTAAGGATAAAGAAATTTACAAGACAACATTTTGGACAAAATATGGACACTACAAGTTCGTGTTGGTTCCATTTAGAATCATCGATGCACCAACAACACTCATGTGTCGGATCAATATCATCCTTAGTAAATATCTAGATAAATTATTTATTTTCTTCCTTGACGAAATTCTCATCTACTCCAAGACTAAGGAGGAGCATCAAGAGCATCTCAGAGTAGCATTGAAAGCATTGAGAGAACACTATCTGTATGCCAAATTCATCAAGTGCAACTTTTATCAGAAGCAAGTTCACTATTTGGGTCATGTGATTTTAGAACAGGGAATTCCATTGGACTACAAAAAGATAAAGGTTATCATGGGATGGCCCACTCCGAAGAATGTGACAAACATGATAGAAAAGATTCAAATTTCAGTAGTTGAATCATCTATTCACTAATGCACCCATCTTAAAAATTGCAAATCCAAGAAAACATTTTGTGGTGTGCACAGATGCTTGTAAAGAAGGGATCGAAGGAGTCCTTATGCAATATGGTCATGTGATAATTTACGAGTCTAGTAAGTTGAAGGAACATGAAAGGAACTAAATCATGCATGATCTAGAATTAGAAACCATAATACATGCACTAAAGGTATGGAGACACTACATGATTGGCCAAAGGTTCGTGCTGATGACTGATCATAATGGAATGAATTATTTATTTTAACAACCTCAATTGAATTCTATATAAGTGATATGGATATCCCTAATTAATGAGTATAATTTCTAGATAAATTATATAAAGGGAAAATAAAATTGAGTGGAATATGCTCTCAACAAGAGCATGAAAGCGATCCACTTAGCAGCTATCAACACATGTGTATCCACATTAAAGGTAAGGGTGAAAGAGTTAATTCCCATGGATGAAAAATACCTCCAACTAAAATACTTGCAACAAGGTACAACAAGAAAAAGAAGTGGTGGTTATTAGATGAAAAATGATGGATTGATGACCTATATGGGTAGACTATACATTCCAAACTCCATAGAACTGAAAAGGATCATTATGGACGAGTTACATAAGAAGTCATACTCGAGACATCTATGTTACCAAAGTATGATTACAGCTACAAGAAATTAATATTATTGGACCAGAATGAAGAAAGATATTGCAAACAATATTTCTATAAGTATTGAGTTTCAATAAGTTAAAGTAGAACACAAGCACCCTTTAAGCTTACTACAACCTGTACCAATTCTCAAGTGAAAGTGTGAAGTGATAACGATGGAATTAATCACATGATTGGCAAGGAAAACAATACAACATGACACCATCATGATGGTATTTCACAAGATGAGCAAGGTTTCTCACTTCATACCGATAAAATCAACTCACAAATCTATTGATATTGCTGAAATATTTATGAAATAAATATTCAAACTACATGGTTTTCACAAAATGTTTTGGAAAACATTGTTCAAAGGTTTGGGTACACAGTTGAATTTCAACACTTCCTACCATCCCCAAACACATGGGAAAAAAAAGAAGGTAAATAATATATTAGAAGATTGTTGGACACACCGATCACACTGAGACGGGGGTGAATCAGTGTGAGGGTTATTTTACACTTCTCACAAAAATTTAGTTAGCAATCACCATGGAAACTTACTAGCAATTAGTATTCTACTTTGCAAAATTGAAATATAATCTAGATTGTGGTTTATTTTAAATTTAGAGCTGATGTGATTTTGTTTGAGAACTTAAATCAAAAGGACAAATTGAAGCAAGATAAGACACAAGATCCAAAAACACAAACCCTCCCCGAGGGGGGAAAGCAAAGTGAGGTCTCCTTTGGCTCACTGATTTTATTATCTCGGTTACAATTGCTCTTTGAAGAGTCTTAAGATATCTTTAAATGAGATGTGGACCCTTATATATGGATCATAAAAATAAAAATACACTTTTACAATAGTTTTTAACAATGTAGGGCCACTTTGGGGGTCTTAGAAACTTCCAATCTTCAAATTTCCGGCAGATTATCCTCTTGTTTTTGCACAAACCTGCACAAAATAACAAACAAATGAGAGCAAAAGATGGCCAAAAACACTTTAAGAGTGTCTTTGGTTATTAGTATATAAAACCCAAATTTTCTAAGTAAATTCCTATGATAAACTAGCAAAATTTAAGTCTAAACTAGCTAAGAAAGAGTCTTTTCTTACTGGTATTCTTCATTGTCCTAAAATAGAAAATAACAACAGTAAGACTTGCTCAAATTTGAAATTTAAAATCTTTAGAAATAAACTATCTTTATCTTTATAATTTCAGCAAAGAAGAGAGACTAAAGATAGTAGATTACAAGCTAGAATGAAAGATCTAATCTACTTTCCTTTAATATGCAAAGGAAATATAACTTATAGTACTTCTTTAAATTGAAATATTACTTTTCAAGTATTCCAAAGAACTCAACAAAAAAAAATTAGATTTTGCTTGAGAAAGAGATGAGAATAAATGTTCTTTAAACCCTTTTAATACTTGGGAAAAATGGAGTCTTCTTGGCATGGAAAGAGGGGCTATTGTCCTTCAATATTTTGGAGAGAAAGTAGAAGCAAGCAAGCTCATCCAATCCTCCAAAATGAGAGCTCTAAACTTCAAAACACTTGCAAGAAACTTGTTAGATCTTGGTGTTACCTACAAAGAAACTCAATGACACATAAGTTAAGCAAAACATAAAATGCACATTAAAATCTCTAAGATAGATAATCAATAGGAATAAGAAATCAAACAAGATTTATGATCCTATCCTTTATTAGCAATAGTACTCCTACAAAGGCCAAATTCAACAAATTTTCATAAACAAATGAAATCAAACAATGTCACCTCATAAATTTGCACTTGACAATGAGCAACAACACATGGATCCACACCAAATTTACCTCCAAAGCCTTCTTTCTTCCAATTCAAGAATAATACAATGATACAATGATACAACAACATTCTTTCCCACAATGCTAATTAGTTTTTGAAATGGGAGGAAGCTTCATTATATAGAAAAGGGTGAAGATAGGGTAGAGGAGGAGGGCACACCACTTGGAGAGGGAGGGCACACCACTTGGTAGATCAACCCATGAAAAGTGTGGAGAGTGTGGCTGCCACCTCTCCCATCTCCCAACCAAATCGCCACTTGTAGATTTGAGGGGATATGGGGGGTGCCTCCTCTCAAGAGGTTGGCTGCCCCTCTTGGGAATGTGCCACCTCTCAAGAGGTGTGCACCCTCTTATTGAGCACATGCCAATAACCAAAACACATTTCTTCTCTTTATCTCTAGACCAATATAAATTCTCCTATGTCTGCCACCTTGCCTTTTGGGGCTTTTATTAACCCAAAACATGTCCCCACATGTTTCCAAGAAAATAGACTTTGTTGATTTTTCTTGATTTTATTTGTCTTTTTTGGGTTTTTTGAGTAAAATTAAAAAATCCTAAGGGGGACTTAGCACATTTCTATAAGACTTTAGGAGTATGTTTATCATGGTAATATACATTAGACACTAGTCTTAGACCCATTCTAAGGCTTAACCATGAGTATATACTCCAACTTTGGAGAATTGAGTGAAAAAAATCATAAATTATAAATTGCCTTTAAACGGAAAAATATAATTAATAAGTAAAAAAAACACTCCAGAGAAACAAGTCATGCCTAAGTCGAAGGTGGATAGGACCTTTTACAATTTCATCATGCAACATCTCTTATTACAATTTGTATGGAAAATGTGAAAAAGGTGGTCTTATTGACCGGCTGAACTTCTAAACTCTGAACTTTGAACATGAAAATGGTAAATCTTGGCGATGCATTGGAAGTCCATCCTAGTGCAACTTTGATGGATAACATTGGCTCCATATGGGGACGTGTGCTTGATATTTTTATTTGAAGGAGAGCATACAAGAATCTAGAATCACATGACCTGCATCATTGACACCTTGTCAGTAACATGTCCATATAAAATCCAATATTAAACATAAGTTGTAGAAATAATATACATGTATATATACAAAATTTGAAAAATAAACTATGTACAAAAATTTGAAAAATAAACTATGTACAGAAAATGAAAATTTAAAGTACAAAGGATAGGGTTTAGAGAATATGATACAAAATATGCCCCATGGACATCATATGACTTCGTTGAAGAAGATATTGAGAAGTTGACCATTTACTGGAAGTGGCAACCTATCCCCATCTAATCTGCTTATGACAAAGGAGTTCTTTCCAGCTACATCCTAGATAATGTATGGCCCTACCCATAGACTGTCAAACTTGCCATGAATTCCTGGATTATCTTTCCATTTGTACCATAGAAGGACTGTATCACCTGCCTTGAAATATCTTTTTCTTGAGGACTTATCAAAAGTTTTCTTTTATCTTTTCCTGATTTTTTATACTTTGATCTAAGGATTTCCTTTTGTTTTCATCAAGTTCAATTATTTGATCAATTCTATTTTGATGAAAGTCTTCGTCCAAACCATATTTCTGAACAAACTGATACACTGGAAGCTTTAGATGAACTGGCAAAGTGACATCAAGACCATAAACCAACTCAAAGGGACTCTTTCCTGTTGAACTCTTCTTTGTGAACCTTTCATCCCAAAGTGAAAACTTGATCCTATTATCCCATGACCTCTTGTTATCCCCAACAATTTTCTTAAGAATTGTCATTAAGTTTTTATTGCTAGACTCAACAAGATGATTGCCTTGGGGATAATAATTTGAAGAGTGGGATAATATAATTCCATACTTAAAACATAATGAGGATAATTCTGTTGAAATAAAGGCCTTGGCATTCTCAATAGTTATCTTTGTTGGCACACCGAACCTAGTGATAAATTTTTTTTCAAGAAAGTCCATGACCACTTTATTGATTGTTGACTTGGTGGGTATAGAATCTACCAACTTTGTGAAATAATCAGTTGTTTTGATTATCCAATTATATCCATTACTTGAATTATCCTTGAAATGAAAAATGAAATCAAGCCCCCACTATTGAAAAGGAGCTTCCACCACTACTGGCTGTAATGGTAAGGTTGCTAGCTTCTACTTCCCAGTAAAAAACTGACACTCCTGACAACCCCTAACCATTTTGTGCACATCTGAAAATATAGTAGGCTAGTAGTAACCTACTCCGAGGATCTTGTGGGAAGTAGTTTTGGCTGCAAAATGCCCACCACAAAATCCTGAATGAAAATCAACCAAGATTATTTTGGACTCAAGCTCATCAACACATCTAAGTATCACCCCATCAAAGTTCCTCCACCCCAATCCATCCTGAATGATACAATACTTAGTTTCCTTTAATCTCAATGCTCTTCTTTTGTGACCAATTAAATGTCTTGTGCATGTGATATTAGAAAGGAAGAAAATGATATCAGCATACCATTCGTGTTGTTCTAATTTTTGAATTTATGGAGATAACGATGGCCTAGATTGGATGTTTTGACAGACTAGGTCCAAAGCTTGTTCATTTCCCTCAGTTATCATTTGAGCTAATCCTTGACCTTTGATTAATTTAGTGGGTTTTATTTCAAGATCATACTCTTGTATTTTTAAAACCCACTTTCCCCTGACCCCCAAGAAATCTTGTTGTCCAATGATATATTTTACTACTGGGTGAGGTACATACCCCACAACTCTTGAATATCCTATGTAAACTTGAAAATATTAAGGGATTTGACCAAAGAATATGCTTGATTTTCCATGGTTGTATAATCAAGCTTTGCATTTTGCAATGCCTTTCTCATGAAAGCAATTCGTTTATCTTGACCTTCACCATTATTTTGGAGAAACACCCCTGCTATAGTATCCTCAGAATCAAAGGAGAAGATTTGAAAGTCTTTAGAATAATTTGGACTAATTAGCATAGGAGATTTGCCAATTGCATCCTTAATGTTTTTAAAATATCTTCTTCCTTCTTCTGTCCACTCAAACTTGACATCTTTCTTTAAGAGTTTGAGGATAGGTTTCATGGTCTCAGCCAAGTTTTGGATGAACCCTCTTACAAAGTTGATTTGACCAAGGAAATACTGGAGGGATTTCTTGGTTTGGGGCAAAGGGACTCCTTGTATGGCTTGTACCTTTTCTGGGTTCATTTTCACCCCATATTTTTCTATGATATGGCCCAACAACTTACCTTCATCAACTCCCAAGATTGACTTGGATAGATTCAAAGAGATGCTATACTTTCAACATCCTTGAAACACATGTCTAAGATGACTCACATGATCTAATCTTTCTTTTGAAAACACAATCAAGTATTCCTGGTATATCTCAATGATTTTTCCCATTAACTCATAGAAATAAAAATACATGGCTCTCTGAAAAGTAGCACCTATGTTTAATAATCCAAAGGGAATTCTTAGGTATTCAAAGGTGCCCCATGGTTTGGTGAAGGTTGTCTTATTTTGATCCTCCTTCCTCACCAATACTTGATTGTATCCAGAGAAACCATCCAACATGGACATTATTCTTTAACCAGTAACTCTTTATAATAGAGTTTCCATGTTGGGCAAGGGGTAGTTATCCTTAATGCATGAAAGATTCAGATTTCTAAAATCAATGCATAGCCTTATTCCCCCATTTTTATTTCTAACTACCACTAAGTTAGAACACCATGAAGAATGCCTTGTTGGAGCAATGATGCCAGCATCCAATATCTTGTTGAGTTCTGCTTGAACCAAAGGTTCTAACTTAGGATTTATTCACCTATTTTTTTGTTGGAAAGGCTTTGTGTCTTATTTGAGTGGAATAGTATGTTGAAACACATCATATTTATAATATTTGAGTTCATCATATGTAAAATAAAATAAATCCCTATACTCACTGACAAGACTTATTAATTCTTTTCTTTATTTTTCTAAAGTACCCTTTCCAATTTTTATGAGCCTTGGGATTTCGTCTGTCCCAATATTCACTTCTATGTCATTGCTAGGTTTTACTGCTTCTTTTTTTATTTTTATACATGTCATGTCTGTCAAAGATATTTTCTAAAGAAGTTATTCCTTTAGGGACTGGATTCTTTATGGGGTTATCCTCCTCAACATAATATTTTCCTTCTTATTTATAACGAACATTGAAACCTGAGAATTCCTGAACATTATGAATGAATCTTAAGATTTGCTCATCATCTCTGAAAAATTGCTAGTAATCAATATTATCTGGGACTGAAGGTATAAATATTATTTCCAACTTTAATTTTCCTTTTATTAGATCTTCTGAAGGTTGGGGAGTTGAAGCTGCAACTGCCCAACTTGCAGCTAAACTGTGTTGATCACTAGGAACTGAAATGAGATATGTTATCGCTCTGTAAATTCCCATAGTTTGTCGGGAGTTAGAAGAAATTTATCAGAGGTAACTTTATCCAACCACTTAGAAACCGAGATCTAGCCTTGCCAGTTTTAGAGAGGGATCTCTCTGTAAGATTTAACTTTGTTTCAGGTTTTAGGTATTAGGCTAGTTAAATAAATAAGACTGTTTTGTTTGTTTTATAAAATGGCTGAAATATTGCTTATGCATCCATTGGGCTATGGGGTCCATTTTATAAAGTTTGATACCAAAGAACAAATTTTATAAGGTCTTTTCATAGGGAAGGATAATGCAACTATTGGATCCTTTAGAGAAAATGATGGATAGCAGAAAAGATAAGATAATCAGTTAAAATAAAGAAGCATTTAAGAATTTATTTATCATAACATCAAAAGACAAACACTTAGATATTTAAAAGCCGGAAACAGAGTATACAAAGATAAATTATGCAACTTCAACTTCTTTTAAATGATCAGATATAGAAAACATAAATGATTACGAAGACAGAAAAACCATTCAATGAAGTGGAGTAAACATCACCAATAATTAACATGCAGGAATTATGTGAAACATCCTTTTTATTACTGGTAGATCTCTTGAGAAAGATTACAGTGCTTATAGCTTATTTGGGCGTAAAGATCAACCCTCAATACTTTGAAGTTTGAAGTATATATATAAAAGATTACAACCGATCCTGTCATTAATCATTAGGACGTGGCAAAATCTAAAGCTAACTAACTAGATAACATAATACAAAATTGTAGGAACTACTAATGATCTGTTGGATTCTTTGTGTTGATTTTGAGGAAAGTTGTTGGTGGGTCATCAACTTGACTTTAACTATTCTGCATGTCGACTTGGATTCTACACCTCATCCCTCACTCGATTAGAGTGCACAGATCCTCCCATCTCTTTTGACTGGGAATGGTGACTTTTACTAACCTTTTGCAGACTTCATCCATCTCTGTATATTTGGAGAAAGTTGGCTTGGTGATGCTACCCTGTATTCCTAAACATTTGGAGCTATCCTTTTCCACCATGGAAATCTTTTGTTTGTAATCAGACAAAGTCATCAGCTTGTCATTTAAGA
>WSFP011539069.1:0-11724 GCA_009831015.1 Picea engelmannii
GTGGCTAATTTGCAAAGATACTACTACTGGCCTAAAATGAATGAAAGTGTTTCAAGATATGTTCGAGGATGTTCGTTATGTGCCACAAGTAAACCTAGAAATCGAAAGTTGGGTTTGTATACTCCGCTTCTGGTTCCTTCTCGACCTTGGGAAAGTATTTCCATGGATTTTGTAGGTGGTTTACCTATGTCTAGACGAAATCATGATTAGCTTTATGTTGTGGTTGATCGATTTAGAAAATTGTGTATTTTTATGCCTTGTACGAAGCAAGTTACAGCTGAACAAACGGCACAAATGTTCTTTCAAAATGTTTGGGTGCATTTTGGATTGCCTAAATCCATTATTTCTGATCGGGATTCTCGATTTATTGGAAGTTTTTGGTCGAGTTTATGGGCACTCATGGACACCAAACTTAAAAAGAGCACAAATTTTCATCCGCAAACAGATGGTCAGACAAAGGTGGTAAATCGAACAATGGTGCATCTTCTTCATGCTTATTGCAGCAAGCATCCTAAACTTTGGGATGAACATTTACACTACATTCAGCATGCTTACAATTGAGCTAAGCACTCTTCCACTCAAACGTCGCCATTTGAAGCATGTTTTGGCTATTTGCCCAAATCTCCTTTAGATTTTATCCTTGGGAAGGATATTTCTATCGATGGTCAATATGACATTGATAGGGCAGAAAAGTTCATTGAACAAATTCAGTCAATACATCAAATGGTGCAAGAGCAGTTGGAAAAGAGTCAAGCCAAGTACAAGACGAGACATGACAAGCATCGTGTTGATCATAGTTTCCAAGTTGGAGATGAAGTTTGGCTTTACATCAGTAAGGAGAGGCTTAAAGGAGAAGGTAAAAAATTGAAACTGATTCAATATGGTCCTTTCAAGATTATCGACAAGATTGGTAACAATGCCTTTCGTTTAGATTTGCCTCCTTATATGCAAAAGTATGCAGTTGTTAATGTTGAGAATTTGAAATTGTATGAGCCTCCGTTGATTGATGATCATGGAGAGAATGTTCAGATTCCTTCTATAGATGATGTTTCCCTATAATATCTTATAGAACTACATGAAGACACCATCCTTGACAGGAGAATGCGAACTTCAAAACGAGGAAATGTGGAGTATCTTCGAGTTGGTCGTAAAGTAACAAATCCAAGCAAAGCCAAGTGGATTGAGGTTGGAAGATTGAGGTAACTATACCCTCATCTTCAAATAGACTGAAAATAGTCTTTTGGAGGTCCAAAAGCTTTCCAATGGGGAGGTGTGATCAGGGGATCAAATTTTGCTCAAAAATTCAAAGTGCTCAGAATCACTACAAATTGGATGAGAGTGTAGGCCTCATCATTGTGAACCCAACGCAACTCGTTTGGGTTCAAACGGATATCGGGAGTGAGAGATATCGCGTTCTGTTCAAATTTACAAACAGGCAAAAAAGGGTTGTTGACTGTACAGTCCATATGGACGCTGACATGGCAGGCCGTATGACATGTGCAAGTCGTACGACACATGGTAGGATGGAATTCAGATAGTTGGTAGGTGACTTGGCATGTTTGGCAGAAAATGGAGCGACGACACATAGCCCAGTTAGTGGCTGCCACGTGTCATCCATTATTTGGTTAAAACTTATGTCATTAGCCAGAGTCGACCTCGTGACCTCTGGGCAGGATCAAAGAATTGGCAAAGAGCCACCAAATGGTGTGCCACCACTTGTTACTTATTATATATATGACACAAAATTTATATAAGTTTGAATGTGCGGGTGGTTTGCGCCGCGACTGGGCCGGGGCTTAGCCCCAGCCCTTGGTCGCGCACTATATAACATATGACCCATGGTTACAGTGTATGGGTGTGCACATGGTTAATGTTTGTTCCAACGGTTATTACAACAAACTGCCATTTGTCCTTTGACCATTGGCTTATGAAACGGAAGCTCGTGTTTATGCTAGCGCGTGGTTGCATGGGTCAATATGACCTGGCCCTTGACGGTTAGGAGCTAGGTGCGCTCGTAACTGTCCTACAGTTTGCACGGTTTGCGCGGTTTCATCTGGTGCTAGGTTTTTACGCTTAAATATGTGTGTGGGCTAGATTGAGCCATAGAAGGTGCGTTTTGTAGATGCAGAGACAACAAGCTTGAAGGGGGGACTTCCAGGAAGCCTATCTTCTTCAATTTTTGGCCAAATGAGGTGCCGAAAAAGCCCAACTAGGGGTTTTTGGACGTTCTGAAACCGTTGAAGCAATCTATTTGGTAGTTTGAGCATTTTGAAGCACATTTTTGAGCACTTTGAGAAAATAATACAAATGAGCCATTGGAAGCTGGACCAGGAGATGTAGCCCAAGAGAGGGGTGAACTCCTTTATCATTTGTTGTGTTATGTTTTTTTTGTTCATTGATTATGCTATTGTTTATATGCATCTTGAATGAGTAAATCCTATTATAATTTGTGTTGCAAAGATGATCCATTTGCATTTTTAACACATAAAATTTTACTTGCAAATATTTTCAAGAATACAAGTCTTCTTCATTTTTAGATCAAAAATAAAACATTCATACACGGTAAGAACAAAATATGCAAGTGGGTGGCCAAACTAACCTAAAACCCAAGTCTTTATTCACAAGAACAACAGTGTGTTGAGCCTATAACTCGTGTCACACAAAGAAAGTTTAAAAGCGACTTTCGCTCAATTTACATCAAGAGCCTATGCGAAAACACAAAGACCCTTCTTCGGTGAGTCACCTTGTGCCCTTCCTTCTTTACCATAGTCAGAAGTTTAAATGAGTCACCTCCCCTTCGTTACCATAGTCATAATTCTAAATGAGTCACCTCCCCTTGTGCCCTTACTTCATTTTATTTAACACTAAATGTATATTTCCTTAATATCATACTATAAATTATAATATAAATAACTTGGAATAAATTACATTATAATATAAATATCTTAATAATAATAATAATAATAGAAATTATAAATTAAAATGAAAAATTAAAGTTTGATATTTAATTATGGGATGAAGTATTGTTGAAACTTTAATAGATGGTATGTAATTTGATTAATTTTGAAGGAAATTTTGAATCTTTTTAATGGTGGAGGGAAACATTTGGTCTCTAAGTAGAACCATTATAGAGGATCTATTTTAACCACTAAATTTGCATCAAAAATTTATTTGATTAATTTAAGGAAATTTTGAATCTTTTGAAATGTGAAGTGAAGCATTGAATCATTAGGTAGAACCATTATAAGGAGATCCATTTCAACCACAAAGTTTGCATAGACAATTTATTTGATTAATTTCATGGAAATTTTAAATCTTTTGAATGATGAAGTGAAACATTGGATATCTAGGTAGAACTATTCTAAGGGGATCCATTTCAACCACAAAGTTTGTATGGACAATTTATATGAAGGAAACTTTGAATGTTTTGAACAGTGAAGTGAAACATTGAGTCTCTAGGTAGAACCATTATAAGGGGATACATTTCAACAACAAAGTTTGTAATAAATTTATTTGATTAATTTGAAGGAAATTTTGAATCTTTTGAATGATGAAGTGAAACATTGGGTCTCTAGGTAGAACCACTCTAAGGGGATCCATTTCAACCACGAATTTTGTATAAATAATTTATTTGGAGGAAATTTTGAATCTTTTGAACAATTAAGTGAAACATTGGGTCTCTAGGTAGAACCATTCTAAGGGAACCCATTTCAACCATGGAGTTTTTATAGACAACTTTGATATTCATCTACGAAGCTTCCTCAACTATATTGTTTACAATTTTTATTTAACATCGTACATTTAACTTCAAATGTATCTCCATTCACATGATAAATGAGTGGTGTGCATAAGCGGATAAGGACATATTGGCATTGTATTCTCTAAGGAGGATCTGTGAATGGTGCTAGAAGTATACATATGAAACCCTGATAAATGACCTATAATTTGAGCGATTTGTGAGGAAACTTTGAATATTTTGGACGTTGAAGTGAAACATTTTGAGTATTTCTGAGTATATCCATTTTGAGGGTAACACATGATTTCTATTAGAACTAGAACATATCGATTCTTAGAAAAATCATTTCTAGTGGTTTTTGAGTGATCCATTTGAGTAGAACTGTAACGTACCAACAACCAACAGCTCGGGCCATGCCACTTCTTGGACATCTCTCTTAGCTCTAATAACAATTTGTAACATCCCCAACCACCAACAGGCCGAGCCACGCCACTTCTTGGACATCTCTCTTATCTCTGATACCAATTTTTTTGGCATCCCCGACCATCCAAGCCAGTCATGTAACACCACTGACATACTGCTAAGTTATGATGGCAGGTTAATTGTTCATCCTATAGTACATATATATTACATGCATTTCTAATGAAATAAAAGGAAATAAAAATATACTACTACCATACTAACTCATGTGAAATTGACCGTAAATCATACATGCAACGAAAGCACATTATAACATTGTAAGAATCACAGACATGCACAACAGACATCATTAAACATATGATTGATACTTATCTTTGGATTGTTAAGACCATCAACTTCATGCATACCTTCCACAAACCTCCCAGCCTTATACCACACTACTCATCACTCTCAGCAGTGGGTCACCCCCGAGTTGGGACTAAACTCCACCCGACAAGGGATTCCTAGGCTTGGCAAGGCTAACATGAATGTCGCATCGTTAAAAAAAAAGGATTCTCTCAGGATTCACTTATGCCCACTACTCATAGACTCACATTCCCCACATGTTTGTCCCACCCTAAGAGTATACACCTTCACTGTCACACAATTCATTGGTTTCTCCACCTCCCTTCCAAGGATTCAACAACAGGTCAGATAGGAACTCTCAAAGCTCTATAGTTGTTACTGGACTCCCTCAAGGAGAATTAACTTCCTCGTCACACTCTCTCACCTATAGAGAGTTACTCACATGCCTAGCAACCTCCCTCTTCAATCTACGAGCCTGATAACCCGCCTTTGCAAACCACAGGCTTGACAACCTATTTCTTCTATCCAACTCCTAAGACAAATGAGCAAGGGTGGAGGCAAAAAAAGAACTGAGGTAAGGCAAAGTATGGCTCAACAAAATACTAGTGCATGCAAGTTATAGAGGTTCATGATGACCACGGGTTCAACAATGGTGGAAAAGACTGATTGCGTGATTTTTCGGTGCATGAGTGAATTCTTCAGGATAAAGGTGGTCGATTGGTCATAGAATGGTGAGAATGGTCCGCTCGCAGAATCGTGAGAAATCTACAATCGTGAGAGCGAACTACTCCAAAAGGTACCCAAATGGTTCATGCCCCCCCCCAAACAACAAGAATTCCCCCTTAAAATTGCATGTGCCTAAGCTGACACATGTCTCTCATGAAGCATGTTCCTTTCCATTTGGAAGTCATTCCCTCTTCCCAAAGGAACTTAGGATATAATCATATCCTTCTATCAACATTCAGAATAATAATAAAGTATTCTTGGACTTAAGCTCTTAAGATTAGTCCCTATTTCCAGCCTCTCAACCCCCTCTCCCTTACCCATCCTAGTGGATATTAGTCCCCCATACTCTTTCTTCATGGTCGGTTTACACGCAACGATGTTTTTATATTAATCGTATGAATATTTACACGTACAAAATAGTCTCCTGGCCTTTAACACCTAGGATCTCCAGCCTAATAAACACATAATCCTATCATCTTATAATTTCTTGTCTCACCGGCCTACAAAACATGTTACAATTCATAAATACAACTGGGGCTCATCCTTGGGGATATTACAATCCCCTCCCCTTATTTTTACACTATCTTCAGTGCAACTTATTTACATAGCATCAACAAGATTTTTTAAATATTCAAAAGATGTGGGTATTCTTCCTGCATAGCATCCTCATGCTCCCATGTCACATCTTCAGGACCGTACCAAGTCCACTGGACCTTTACAAGCCCTATGGATTGATTCCAGAGCTGATTTCTCTTCTGATCCAATATGCGCACTGAATACACTTGCAAGGCACCTTCTTGCTTCATCTAAATCACATTCCAATCAATCACATGATTAGGATCAGGTATATACTTCTTAAGCAATGAAACATGAAATACATTATGAACATTCATGGATGCAAGCAATGCAAGCATATAAGCAATTGGTCCAATACTTTCTATGATTTCAAATGGTCCACAATATATGGTTGCCAACTTGGAATAGTTTTCCAGCTTTTGGCTTTTACTTTCAAGAAAACATGATCACCCACTTTGAACTCCCTATGGGTTCTTTTCTTATCAGCGTAACTTTTCTGCCTATCTTGGGAAGCCTTCAAATTCTTCTTAATCTTCATCATTTTCTCTTCCATTTCCTTGAGCAACTTTGGCCCAACCACTCTCCTATCAGATGGGTTGTTGCACTTTATTCCATAAAGTGCTTCAAATGGGCTCATCTTCAGTGATGCTTGATACCCATTGTTGTAAGAAAATTCTACCAAGTGTATATAGTCCTCCCATTTGGATGGTTTTTCCATTACATACATCCTTAACATGTCTTCTATCACTTGGTTCACCCTTTATGTTTTCCCATCAAACTCAAGATGATAGGTTGTGCTGAAGTTCAGGTTCGTTCTGAACCCCTTAAATAACCCTCTTCAAAGCTTGGAGGTAAATTTTGGGTCTCTGTCAAACACAATTGTCTTGGTTATGCCATGCAATCGTGCTACTTCCCTCATATAGATATCAAAAACATTAGCTTCCTTGTGAGTTTCTTGTTTGTTCTAGGTAATCCTGTGATGAAATCCATTGTCACCATTTCCAATTTCCACTCAGGAATGGGAAATGGTTGTAGTAAACTAGGTGGGTGTCTATGCTTAGCCTTTACCTTTTGAAATTCCAATCATTTAACTATGTATTCAACAATATCCCTCTTCATGACGGGCCAATAATATTGGCTCTTGATTACTGAAACTATTTTTTTATATCCTGGGTGTCCCACACAAGGCACATTATGCATCTCTTTTAAAATTGCACTCCTCAATTCCATAGAATTTGGTAGATAGACTTTGTTTCTATACAGAAGGATTCCATTAATTCCCAATTCATAATCCTCAACCTTCTGTTGCATTTTACCTTGCTGCAATTTTGTTACCAAT
This sequence comes from Picea engelmannii, assembly GCA_009831015.1. Taxonomy (NCBI): domain Eukaryota; kingdom Viridiplantae; phylum Streptophyta; class Pinopsida; order Pinales; family Pinaceae; genus Picea; species Picea engelmannii. Next base: position 7,143 of record WSFP011539069.1, read on the forward strand.
TCCATGTACTGGAGATCTGAATCTGCATCTTCAAAAATTCTACCTTTAAGATTTGTCTGATACATGCTAATGGATGTAGCATGCAGTTTGTGCACTCTCTTGTTGAGTGTGTCGACCACTTTGTTCTCCCTTCCTTTGATATGCTTGATATTGAATTCATACTCACAGAGGAATTCCAACCATCTTATCTTCCTAGCATTCAAAGTAGGTTGATCAAACAAATATTTCAGACTGTTATGGTTTTTCTTTAGCTCAAACTTCTTTCTCATGAGGTAGTGCCTCCACTTCTTCAAAGCATGCACTATGGCCACCAATTCAAAATCATGATTGGCATAGATCCTTTCATGCTCTTTTAACTTCCTTGATTCATAACATACAACAAATCCATTTTGATTGAGTACTCCACCAAGTCCTTCTTTACATGCATCCGTGCATACAATGAATTCTTCATTTGGATCTGCAATCCTCAGAATTGGAGCACTGGTTAACAATTGATTCAATTGTTGGAAGCTTCTTTCACATTCTTTTGTCCATTGAAGTTCCTTCCCCTTCCTTTGCAATGAAGTGATGGGGTGAGCTATTCTTGAGAACCTTGCAATGAACCTTATGTAATATCCATCTAGACCCATGAAGGATCTGAATTCTATCACATTGTTTGACACCGACCATTCTCTAATGGCTTCTATCTTCTTAGGATTCACGACTATCCCATCCTTTGAAATGATATGCCCCAAGTAGTGAATTCTTTTTTGATAAAATGAGCACTTGCTCAATTTGGCATACAACTAATTCTCTCTTAGCACCTACAACACCATCTTCAAGTGATGCTTGATCTCTTTCTCTGACTTTGAATATACAAGGATGTCATCCAGAAAGACAATGACAAACTTGTCCAAATATTCCCTGAAAACACCATTCATTAAGCACATAAAAACAAAGGGTGAGTTTGCTAACCCAAATGGCACCACTGTGAACTCATAATGACCATACCTTGTCCTAAAGGCGGTCTTGTTGATATCTTCCTCTTTAATTCTTACCTGTTGTTATCCTGACCTGAGATCTATCTTCGAAAATATCTTTGCATCCTTCAATTGATCAAAGAGATCATCAATCCTTGGCAGAGGATACTTGTTCTTTACAATCACTTTATTCAACTGTCTGAAATCAATGCACAATATTAATGTCCCATCTTTCTTCTTCACGAACAAGACTAGGGCACCCCAAGGTGATACGCTTGGGCATATATACCCCTTCTTCAAAAGCTCTTCAAGATGCATTTGCAGTTCCTCCAACTCTAGTGTACTCATTCTGTAAGGATTCTTTGACACTGGAGTTGCTCCAGGCATCAGGTTTATGGAGAAATCGATGTCTCTCTTTGGAGGTAGTCCTGGTACTTCCTTGAACACATCTTCAAAATCTTCCAGGACTGCATGATCCTCAAGATTTGGCAACTTATCCTTATATGCTTCCTCCATATGGGTTGCAAATATTTGACAACCTTTCCTGTAGCACTTTTTCTGTTGCATTGCTAAAATTTATCAGACAGTAACTTCCCTGGAAATTCCTTGGACTATTTTCGGATTCCCTTCCTCATCCATGCAAGTAAAATCCTTGTTACGACAATCTAGTATGGCATGGTGTTGATCCAACCAATCCATACCAATCAGAAAATCATATGACCCCAAAGGTAATATGTTAAAATATGCCCTGGTACTTAGTCCATTCATGCCCACTAGACATGATTTAACCAACTCAACAACCTTTCTCTTGGCTCCTGTAGCCAACTACACCAGCCAAGATTTCACATGCTTGCTTCTTCACAATTGCAACCTTTCCTCTACCTTGGGATCTATATAACTATGACTATCCCCTGAATCAATTAAAATATTAAAGGCATGGTTATTGATCATACCTTCAACTTCAATCATGTGTGATTGAAACTCAACTTGCTTGTTGTCCAGGGCTTCATAGATCCTTGTTATTCTACTGCCCCTCCATTGTTTATGCTTGCTGAACATTGTGGAAAATTCTCACTTTGTCACTTCTGTGAGGGAAATATATATACTTTTGATCCCCTTTACAACCCCAACCTTGCATAGGTGGCTATCTTGGCATTTGTCCACCTACTTCAGCCATCCCGGGCTCTCTAAACATTGGCTGCCTTTGAGGATTATTCTTGAAAAAGGGTGGCTTGTTCCCCTTCTGCCTTTTTTCCCTCTTTAACTTCTTCTTGTCTTCCCAGTCTCTTTGGAAAGTAGGCTTTCCTTTATGCTAATCATATAAGAATTTCTCTCTCCTTATGGTTTCTTCCATAGTTTTAGGATCATCATATTGGATCTTGTCACTAAGGAAAGTTGACAGTCCACTCAAATATCTTTGGATTTTCGTAGTCTCATCTTTGATGAAAGGGACATACTTCAAAAACTCTAGGAATCTTATTTCATATTCATCGATAGTCATGCTGCCCAATTTGAGTTCAAATAACTCTTTCATCTTTCTGGTCATAGTATCTCTTAGTTAAGTATTTCCTTTCAAAGTGTTTCTTGAATTCCCTCCAGGTAACATTCTTCTCTTTTATATGTTGTACTTGCACAAGTTGGTCCCACAACATGGATGCTTTTCCTTTTAGTTTATACATTGCAATTCTTCCTTCTGCATGAGAGGATTAATTCTACAATTGGAAATATTTCCTCATGCCAAGAATCCATGCCTCAGCATCTTCCTCCTTCTGGTGCTCTCCATCAAATGTAGGAGGTTTAATCTTGTTCATTTCACCCTTCATTTCATACACTCCAGATCTCCTATGATTTATGGTAGGAGATAGAATTGAACTACTGTGTTCCCTCCTCTTGGAGTGCCCTTGGGAGTGATGATGGTGTCTGCTAACACTCCTTGATTTTCTCTTCTCATCAGGGGACCTATGACTTCCTGATTTACTGGAGTCACTCTCCTTATCCAATTTATTTTCTATTATTTCCAAGCTCTGCATCAACTTTATGTTGAATTCTCCCTATTGTTCCCTGGCTTTCATGAGCTTTTTGATATCTTCTCGGTGAGTCTAGACATCTTTCTACAACTTTTCAATGATTTTCATCATGTTTGTTTCTTTATCTATCTTTTCTTCATGCAAATTGGAGTTCGATCCTTCAACTCCTATATGGACATCCATTCCTCTAAATTCATTTTCCGAACTATAAGAACCATGTTCCTTCCCCATTTCTTGGTACTATGCGACAATTCAGTTCGGTTCTGACAGTCATTAACTCTGCAAAATGTGCAGTCAACCAAGTTTTGTCAAGCTATCAAAATTTAATAATTTTATAGAATAAACCAATCTAATTCAACAAAACAATATCAGATTCCATTTTCTGCAGGTCTTGGTCGATCAAGAACCCCTTGGCTTCATTCTCTAAGCCCGATTCTATTCTGCCATAAATTTTGGGTGCTAGCCCCTTTTCTTCAACCCTTGATTTTCACATGACCACGGTTGGGACCCAATGCTTATGATTTGGGCACTTATCCAGAGCTCTTAAAGTTCAGGCTCCGACTTCAGAGGTTTTCCCTTTTTTCTCACATCCCAACATCACTGAACATCGAATTGTAGGACACGCGAAGAACGATGGATATACGGTCCACCTTCTTTCATGTGCCACTTCTTCTGGAGTTTCAAGTCTCTAGACTTCACGATCTTGCGCCACGCATCCACTGGGTCCCATGGTTTCCATGATCGAACTAATAAATGATGAAAATGTCACATCAAATTTAGTACTTTTCAAATTGCGGGGACATGGGTTGGTGGTTTTGGAGTAGCCCACCGATCATTCCACAATTGTCCCCACACTAACACATACCCCTTCTGGAAAATCGTGGTTTGGATTGTGGGGCCGCCTTGTAGAATTATCTTCCACACAACTTCAATCCCCGCAAAGCCTCTCGGCTCTCGATATTGATATATCGTGACCAAATTTAATGGGGCCCCGATCTAGCTATCTTCTTTGTCACTCTTAAATACTTTGTGCCACCACCAGGAGTGCCACTCGATAGGGCACATGAAGATAACACGTGGTCCAATCAGGCGATCATATATGTCACATTCTAATTTCATTTCCATCTTACCAAGGTTCTTAACTCATTGAAACATGGCACACATCCCATGTGTCCACGTCATCCCTAGTGACATCAGCATGCCACATCACTTTAGGACTTCGAGAGATTTCACCTTCGCAACCCCCCATTTCTCCCAAATGTCGAATTCCCAAACAAGACGATATTCTGACACGCGTCTCTTGCGACGAATGATCTAGATTAAATCTAGAATTCGGGACTTTGGGAGTTTGTGCATCAACACACTCCATTTCTCCTAAATGTCGCATTCTCAAACAAGCTAACTTGCTGACACGTGTTCCTTGATTGGATTTACGGACAAGAAATACACGAAGTTCACTCTGTTTTCTCTACACGTGACCGAGAGATGTGAGCTCAACTTAACATTTGGTCTCTTATCTCACTTTGCAAGATCGACAATCGTGTTTTAATGAACCATGAAGATCAATGACCAAGAATGATTGCAGGAACTCAACTT
>WSFP011539070.1:0-11724 GCA_009831015.1 Picea engelmannii
GCTGGTACTGCTGACAGGACAAAGCTGGCTGAGAAGAAGAAAGATGGGCCCTCCAGGGCCATGCTCAAAGTCGCTCCTGCTCTCGGTACTCCATGTCTAGGACCATGTGGGCCTCGAGACATGATCTCCTAGTTATCCCTGGACATCGGGGATAACAGGAGGGAGAGCATATTTTGTAGCATCCAGGATTGATGTTGCTTGAGGACGAGCAATCTCGGGAAGGGAGGATTGTGATGTCTCGTTCCTAAGAGTAGGCCAGCAGGGAGTGACTTAGTACTCTATGTGTTCCCGTAGACTATAGTTAGGCACAAACAAGGAACAAAAGGGAGAAATAAGGGTGATTTGATGGATAAACTATGAATTAAGCCAAAAAGCATAGGAAAAGTCACTTAAGCCTAAGTCAACGAAGAATTAGAACGAAAAGGTGCTAAAGGGGGACTTAATTAATTAATTATTCACCTTAGGAGGAAAAGCGCCTAACTTAAGTGAGGTCAATGGTGAATTAGATTGGGAAGAGTATAAAGGGAGGAATTTGACCTAATTCCTCATTATGCATTGTTATGATTTGATGTTGAGAGTTCCCAAAAGAGGAAGAGATTCAACTTCTATTGTTTTGTGGATTTTTGGAGGAAACCACCACCATTGATCGGTTTCGGTGTTGAGAGACACACCCTAGCCCATCAGAGATACCATCCAGATATTTCACTTTGCTATTTAGGAGTATCCAGTTATTAGTGTTGTGCAACTCAGCCAGTGGGGCCGCAAGTTTAGATAGAGGGTTTATGTCGCTGCACGAGATCAGAGCTCGGATTGCAATTTCCTTCCGAGCCAGTTGAAATTCAGCCAGGGCGCATTGATTGAGCCACTTCCCATCAGATTCAGAAAGTGGAATCCTTCAGAGCGCATCATTCAGGCATTTAGGGCGCAACTCTTTTGGAAGGACAGTTGGGGTTATAGACGGAGCATTAGAGCAGATCTAGGGAAACCCTTTCGACCTAGTTTCACATTTGGCGAGGCGAATGTTTTGAGTCCTATAGCAGCTGATTCCATTGGTAGAATCATTTGGGGCACATCCAGAGAGCCCAGGAGGTGTGCAAACCCCCAGGGGACGAAATCCGGAGCATCAAAGGCCAGATCTGTCATCCGACAGTCACCAATATCATTCTAGAGGCCAGGGCGCTTCTATTGGGACAGTTTTCAAGTCATTCCGACGAGTATAACCTTCCGGACGAGTTTTCCAGTTTGTAGCGGTTACCGTGCTTCTCCGGAACCGTCGATTTTGCCGATCTATCCGTGCATGCATCAGATCTTCCTTCATCTTCTGATCACGGGTATTTTATGTTATTTGCTTGTATTCCAGTGACGATCCATGATATCTAACTGAAGACTATCTTCTATATTTCCAGTATTTCATTGTATTTCCATGCTTGAATCTCATAATACATATTATTGGGCGGTTGATGTTCCTTATTTCCGCATGCATCATATTTACACWGTTTAAACCATAACATATAACATGCACATGCAACAACCACAAAACATCTCAAGCACATAACTAAAACGCATCCAGAAACCCCTAGAGTATCAGATCTGAAGATAAAACRCATTCAGAAACCCCCAGTGTATCAGATCTGTSAGACAGAACACTAGATCCGTAGTAGATATCCTGATCAGCGGGATCAGGGATATTTCAAGTTTGCTACTGGGAGCATAGTTTTAAAAACCGGAACCGGCATCGGTCGAGGGTCCAACCTGAACCGGAATCGAAACCGGTAATGAATCAGTCGAACCGGCTTCAATGAACTGATTTTTTAAAAAATACATAAAATATTTAAATTTTAATGAAAAAAATGTACTTTTAAGATTTTAAATCATGTTTCCAAAGCATTAGATACAATTAGAGACAACATATCCAAAGTATGCTCATGAATATATCAAAATGGCACCAAGTGCAATACATATCTAGAGATTGGAACATAAATACATAATCAAGGAGGCTCTAAATGGCCTCGGCCCTCTACAGACTACAACAACAAATAACGTACTAGCAAGAGTCAAGACTAGAAGTCACTATCTCATTAATCAACATGATCAACGATCAATCATCACTACTGCTAGAAGTAGAAATGGCATGAGCATCCTTGCTCTCAGCATCATCATCTGTCTTTGACTCGGACTCGAACTCGGCCTCAGACTCATCAACATCAGGGACATCTGTGACTATAGGCTCTAAAGTTGCACTAGTTGTAGTAGTACGAGTACGTTCGCGACGAGGCACACGAGATATACGGCTACGCCTTCTTGCAATTCCACTAGGGCCTGCCATGTTTGACTTTGGAATCGGACTGCGGGGCCCTAATAGTGGATCTGCATCCTTCTGAACTTGCCCTGCCCTATCCATCTCCAAATCAAACTCTAGTGGGTGAGTCTCCACTACTTAATCTGATCTTGGATCAACATCATCCAACACAAGGGGATCTGAATCAGGTCTTTTGTTCAACAATTAGTTGCGCCTTAGCCGAAGGTTGTACTGCACGAAGACTAGATCATTTAACCGTTTCTGTTCTAAACAATTTCTCTTCTTCGTGTGAATCCTCTCAAAGACAGACCAATTGCACTCACACCCGGAAGCACTGCAAGTTTGACTCAACACTCTAATTGCAAACTTTTGCAATTGAGGACATTGGCTGGCAAATGACTCCCACCAGTTTGATGCAAAAAACATAGTTAGTTGAGTTAGTTCCTTGAAGTAATAAATTATAAAGTATATAAAATTTAAAGTTTAAAGTTTGAACAATTGAACTTAAAAAGTTTGGAATTGTTACGTGGTTCATCCACATCCCTTGCAATCTTTGCTAGGTTCTTGTCGAAGGTACTTGTGGCTGTAGTGAAAGAAGTGATTTGTCGGTGTATCTTCAACTGCTCACCCCCACAAGGGACCATGCGCTCAAGGCACTCATACAATCCATCTCTAACCTCCCTAGTCAATTCTTCTCCAAGTTGAGCTCTGTAATGATACCTTGGGTTCAGGAAATACCCAGTTGGATGTATAGGGTGGAGTTGATTGTTCCATCTACAATCAATGATCTCCCAAATAGGCCCATACTTGGTCACTCTATCCTTGTATGCTGCCCTTATTTGCTCCTTTGCCTTATCCATAGCCTCATAAATGTAACCCATGGCCAATTTTCCCCCATCCACTAGCCGCAACACCTTAACGAGTGGCTCAGAAATTTTCACAATTTCTGCTGCTTTTTTCCAAAATGTGGGATCATTAACTTTCTTTTTGGTGTCTTTGCCATCTTGTTTGCCGACCCACTGAGATGCATTCCATTCATCAGATGCAAACATCCTTTGCAAGTTATTTGATTGGGAAGCCATAGATTGCAATGTCAAGAAGTGAGTTGCAAATCTAGTGATGGCAGGCCTAAGAAGTTCCTTGTTCTCTGTGTTTTTCCTCATCAGGCTCAAAACCCATGAGTGGTTGTAGATGTACTTTGTGATGCTTTTGGCATGCTATGTAGTGTTTTTGATCCATTCTTGTTTTCCAATGTCTTCAAGCATGAGGTCTATGCAATGTGCAGCACATGGGGTCCAAAATATGGTTTTGTGTTTCTCCTCTAACATCTTCCCAGCAAGAACATAGTTAGAGGCATTATCTGTGATGACCTGGACAACATTGGCCACCACCAGCTCCATAACAACCTCATCTAAGAGCTCAAATAGCAAGTTTGCATCTTTGACCCTATCAGATGCATCAACTGATTTCAAAAACATGGTTCCTTGTGGGCAAGAGACAAGGAAATTTATGATAGTACGGTTCCTTCCATCACTCCATCCATCTAACATGATGGTACATCCTATTTTGGCCCATGATACTTTGAAATCTGTCAAGTATTCTTCAATGGATGCGACCTCTTTGTGCAAAAGAGATCCCCTCAAATCATGCATACTAGGGGCCTTTGAAGCCCCTACCACAAACAATAATGACATCCCACATAGGTTGGTAATATGGTGAGCGGGCAACATTGAAGGGGATATCAACATGATACCACCATATAGCTATGTACTCATAAGCAATCTCTTTATATTGTTTCTTCCAATGGTCATATAAGGTGGGCTGAAATTGAGTGGGTTGAACTTGAGAAACATTGGCATTGTTAGAGCCAGAAGTGGGGGGAGGTGTGAAATACCTTTGGATGGTATTCCTCTTTTTACTTTTAGGTTGATGCATGGTATTTTCACTTTCAAGGGGAGGAGGAACATAATGAAAGGGGTCTCTATTTCTAACACCGGTAGAATGAACAGATGGAGAGTCCTCATAATCAAAAGTGGGGTTGGTTGCCCTCATTTGTGCTACAGTCCTCTTCCTCCCTATTTCAGCCTGTATAACTTTTTCCCTAGCCTTTTCTTGTTGGTAGTCATTAAGTACTTTTTGCATCTCTTCTCTAATAGGCCTAATAACATCTAATGGTGCCTCACATGATTTAACTTGGCCTCTAACACCAACCAAGTGTTCTTTCTACCTATGAATGCCCCCCCCCCTTGATGCATTTTTGACAATACTTGCAATACAATAGACCTTCAATCACCTCAACATGAACCCATGCGACATCTTTAGCTTTTGGGGCCATTGTAAATTTGTAAATGCAAACTCAAAGGCATTTACATAATGCAAGCAGTCTGAAAATGCAAAGAAGGATCCTCGTCTTAGACTCTTACTGAGTTTCAAACTTTCAAACATTCAACAATCAAGATGGAAAAAAAAGAGTGGAAAATTTTCAACATACCTCTAATCCAACTCCTCCAAACTTGAAAATGAACTATAGCCTCCTAGTTGAGATGCCAAATCCACCACAAACTGCCCAAAAGACTTTCCCAAGAAGCTCATCAATGCTGCTCTTCAAGAATCAATGTTGCTCCAAAACCCAAATGCTGAATGAGATAGGTGTGAGGCACTTAGATGGGAGTGAGAGTGTTATATAGACCAGAATTAAGGTTTAGGGGATGTCAGGTTTTAGGTTTAGCAGGAAAAAAGTTGTTTTTCAAGTCCACGGGCCCGCTAGAGCCGGTTCGGACGGAACTGGCTGATTTATGACGGAACCAGTCGGTTTGTGGTTCCATCATAAACCGGTCGGGTGGCTCGGTTTATTGACCGGTTCGAACCAGTTGGGCATCGAACTGGTAAAACTGGCTAGTTTTGGTTCTAGTTCATTGGTTTTTAAAACATTGACTGGGGGGTCCTCTTGACGAGTCATTGTGCCATTCCTGACCATACTTGTCATTTTCCACACTTATCCCCTCATCTCCTTACCTTTTGGGATTTTTGGGTGTACTGACCCAAGAAGGGATTGTCCCTCATTTCATGGGAAGAAGGGGCTTAAAGCCTAGAGACTTGTAGCTGGCAAAAGATAAAATCCAAGCATGAACCTTCTAGATGCTCGTCTAGGGATCCTGAAGACAATGAAATGTCTCCCATAAGAAACTGATGGGACCCGTAAAAAAATAACTAAATGCCAACTAAGGTGGAGCATGTGTGGGCACTGTTTTTCATGCTTAGGTAGAAGCCCCACACATGACTTCAACTTGGGGAAGCATGATGTGACCAAGGTAGAGTCAAGGTGGGCACTGTTTTTCATGCTTAGGTAGAAGCCCCACCTTGGCTTCGACTTGGAAACATCTTAAAAAGACAAAAGGCAATAAAAGGGCTTGGAAAAAGGTTGCATTGAAAACGAAGGTGCAACACACCCTCTACAAAGACACCCATAAATGAGATACTATGATCCCTTGTATGTCATGAACCCCATGCCCAAGAGTCTTTCCCCCATCAATGTCACTTTGTCCACATGTCTTAGAGAGGGGCCCACTTGGGAAATACTCCTAAACTTGAGGTACGATTCACCCAATAGGTCACTTTGTCAACCCTCCCATACCTAAACTTGGCAAATTGCATAGGGTCTTTGAACACTTGTTTATTTTGATGAGGTAGTTTTTGATGTACATGCGTAAATGGCTCTTTTATTGACTTGATTTACTCATCATGATGCATTTGACTTGAGATCCTTGGAGGGCATATTCATTGTCTTTGCAGGACCTAGTTGATGGAAAGTTTTGGAAGAACAAGTCCAGCTTGGGCTTCCTTGGGGCTTGAAGCCCACAGGTTGGATACCATGGCCCATGCATCGGACGATGATGCTCTATTGGAGGCCTGAGGAGACACCATGGAGGACCTAGCCCAGCCCTTTGCTAGCCCAACGATTTGCTCTTGAGGCTAAAAGGTCACTTTTAAGGAGGTTGACATCACCCTAGGGCTAGGGTTGTGGTGTTGTTGTTGTTGTTGCTTGACACTTGGCATCTTTGGATGGAGAGGGTTACCTTGAAGATCATAGCGCTTGAGGAGAAGTCCTTTGGAGACCCAATGTGTCATCTCCAAGCCCAACGTCCATCTCTTGATGCCAAAATGTCACCATAGAAGAGGGATGATGTCACTTTAGGGTTTCTTATGTGCATTTTTAAAGTTAAATTTGAATTTTATAATGTAAAGGGGCAAAGTAAGGGTTTTTGACCCCTTACTTTGTGGTTTACCCTAAAATTAAGTGGACAAACACTTTTCGTATGATTTGTATAAATAGAGATCATTTCTATCTCATTTTCATCATAGCTCTCCCATTGTGAGAAGACTTGTGGCTGAAATTTGCTGCCTACTTGGGCATTTTGGTATCTTTCTTGTGCAAATGATTTTTGGTGATCATCTCTTGGTGAATGATTGATCTAAAGGTGGTGTGCACCTCTTGGAGACTTCTTCTCTTGCTTATGAATGGTCATTGCTTGGTGAATTAGGGTTTGATCTTGCATCTTTTTTAGAATTGGTAAGGAAAATCCGCAATTGTTAGTTCTTCTTGCTTGTTTCATGATTATTGTTGGTTTAAACCCTAGGAGGAGTATAAGTGCATACACCCTCCATTAAACTTCATTTCATTTGCTAGTTTACAAGTCATTTATTGCAAGGTTGCTAGGAGGAATATAAGGGTGTACACCCTCCTATATTTACCTTAGTTTGATTTGCATGCCCTAGGGAGTAAGAGGATTTACACCCCTAGGGATTTTGTTGATCTAACTCATGCTTTTTAAGACTCCATTGACCCAAATTTTAAAAGGCACTGATCTGAAGTTAGCATTGGAGAAATAAATTGTTTGCATTGGTAAACGTGATTTAGTGAGATATTGATATTGTTGAAGTTGGGATCTATTCTTGATGCCTTGGGGTTGCTAAGGCCTCTAGGGCATCTAGGTTTGCTTAGTCTTCTTGGAGCTATAAATAAACAAAAGCTATAGCCATTAAGGCTGCAACAAATTACTCTCTTTTGATTTATAACTCACACTTCAACCGTCAAAATTTGCTAGCAAGCTGCCATAATAATCTACTAGTCTTAGCGCACTTTTTGGGTGGTTTACTTGTACTTTTTGTGGGTTAAAATTTTCTTCTATAGCAATAGTTTGCTACAGCCATAAGGCTGATAATATATCTCTGCAATACTTGTTTATAACAACCTTATTTCATTGCTAAAGTCTTATGCTTTCATACTTGGGTTACTCTAGTTATTGCTAGCTTATCTCTTGCATCATTTACCTGAATTTTAGCATCCTGTAGCAGCTTTAATAATCATTTACTTGCTGATATATATTTCTGTTGACTGCTGCAAATAGGGACAAGAAGCTCAACTTGCTTGTCCATTGGATTGTTTAGCTTGTATCTCATATTTTCTTGTGTCTCGGGCATGTACAATCATCTTCTGTAGGTACTCAATTTCCTTGGCAACTATTTGTAATGTTCCTCACTTGGCTAGTCTAGGAAACTCTGCTAATGTGTGTGTAGGATTAATTGTTTACAGCATATAAATGAGCATTCAAATAATGATGGCGACAAAAGACTGCAAAACTTATATTATGAAATCTTCGTGGAGTACAAATGCCGAATGCGGCTGAATAAAATAAATCACTCGGCTAGATCAATGACAAAAGGATCTTAACCGGAATACAATAGCAACTAAAACAATAATACCCGATACCCGAAGAATGCTGTGGAATGCAATGGATGAGATGAAGAACTACTACGGATATGACAACTCGTACGACAACTGCTGCAAGTTTGGAAAGTTTGCCCTGGTGGCTATACCTCTCGGAAATGCCTGGAAACTGTCCCAAACAATGTGCCCTGCTCTGCCTCACAGTCCTGGTGACTGTCCAGACCTCAATTGGTGTATCTGGTCCCCAGATGGATCCCCCCAGGGGAAATGCGCCCCCTCTGCTCTCAAAAACTGTGCCCTAGTGATTCCACCGTCGGAATCGGCTAATGTGTGTCTCAAACTGATCACCTAGGTCTACTGTGAAATGGATCGGAAGGGTTTCCCTGGATCTGAACTGATGATCGCTCAGGAACCCCGAATGTGTCCTCCCCAAGTGTCGCACTGCCAATGTCTGGAAAGTGCACCCTAGATGATTCGTCCATCGGAATCTGACGAGGAACTAGGCAAAAGATGCACCTTGCCTTCCTCTCAACTGGATCGGAGGGGAATCTCTGAACTCTCCCTGAAAGGGACAAGCCGATCCACTGAACCTTCTCAGAAGTTGCGCCCTCACCCTGAATGAGTGCGCCCTTGCTGCTGCAACCTGCGAAACTGCTGTTGAAGATCGATCGAAGATCTGTGTGACCTCCCTGGTGACTAGGGTGTGTCTCTCAACACCAAAATCAACCACTTGTGTATTCCTCCTGGAATCCACTGAGCTACCTCTCTTGAGATGCGCCTCTCTCCTCAATGACAAGTCAAAATCTACATAATGATGAATTAGGTTGCTTTACCCTTCCTTTATTGCTTCCCGAAACCCTAATTTGCTGTTGACCTTTTCCCTCTAAGTGGCTTTTACCTTATTTTATTATTCTTGATTAAATCACTTAATTAATTAACCATTTTACCTCTAAAAAGTGATTTATCTATCCTTATGGCTTCTTCGGCCATTGAAAGTCACTTCTCATTATCTTATCTTGTAATGCTCTTACTCCCGATTCCGATGAGCTATTACACTAAGAGGTTTCTCCAAGTAATATGCCCATTATGACCTTCTTAGTGAATTTAATTAAGATATAACCCATAATAACTCAAAATTACGGAAATCGTCGGAATGCAACAGAACCAAAGCCAAGCTGTGCGGAATGGATCTTGATGATGAACGATGCAAGTATGTAGCATCGAGTGTGCGAAGCAATGTGGCTCCACAAGCTTTTGACAGATTTACTTGATCATGAGATGGATCCTATGATGATAACCAGCGCTGTGTGTAAAGCTCTTTGAGAACCCAGTGTTTCATGATAGATCGAAACATGTTGAGATAAAATATCATTATATCATAGACATGATGCAGAGGAAAATAGTACACATGCAGTACCTTCCTACAAATGAGCAGATTGCAGACATATTCACCAAATCAGCTTGGTGAAGGATACCTCCCCAGTTGAGAGGGAGTGTTGATAACTACAGCCAAGACAAAGTTCAAAGTACATCCGTGTGAGACTTGGCATGAGGAAGAATGCCCTCCCTAACTGAGAGGGAGTGTTAATGATAGCAGTTAAGTGAGACATTCTCTAGGACACAAACCTGAGAGAGAGCCCCTGAGAGGGGTGTGTGGTTCCCATCTGAGACAGAGCTGGAACGTAGAGATGGCCTCCTCCTTACAGAGAGTTGAGAAGAACTCTAGATGACTCTCCTGTGTAACACAGTGAGAAAGGAGATCTGCAAAGTTGGACGTGCCTATGGCTGAGCACAAGGTGAACGTGTGAAATCCCAAAGTGCTGGGTGCATTGTCATGAGACATAAATGAAGATGATGTATTAGCCTCCTCTGAGCAGCGAGTTGATGAGAAACTCCAGATGACTCTTCTGTGTAATGCATTGGGAAAGATCTGTTGAGTGGACGTGCCTGTGGACGAGCATAGGTGAACGTGATTCTAGTGGATGAGCACTAGTGAAGAAGTGGTTCTTCTGTGTAATGGAGTGAGTCAGAGACATGGACATCCCTATGGATGTGCCCCTAGTGGCTGAGCACTAGTGGGTGTATGAGATCCCTTGCTATATTGTTCAAGAGTCAGACCTGCCTGTAACCCTAATTGTAATGTAAAGGGTACAGGTCGACCCCACCTTAATATGATAGATAATTGATGTAAAAGATAATTAATCTGGTTATTATTAATTATATTGTGAGTTAGTGAGGTYGGCCCTRTTGTGCCAATAGACACTTCTGTTGACAGGTTCAGTCTAGTATAAGTAAAGGTAAATTCCCCATTGAGGAATCATATCTTTTGTGTGAGTTTGGAAATTTCAGCAAGTACACCTTCTTGGGAAAAGTGCGCACCTCTCTTGGGCGCTAGTCTTCTAGGGTTTACAAGCACCCTCTTGTGTGCTAGGTTTTTTCTTGGTGGTGAAGGTCTTTCTCTTGAAGAATATAGCAAAGGATTTGGCTGGGTTTTCTTCCCTTGTTGAGAAGGGTTTCCCAGGATACTTCTTGTGTTCTTGTGCATGGTGTTTCTTCTTGTGATCTTGGTTGCTGCAATATTATTGGTTATGGTTAAGTTAAATACTAAAAATGGAATGAACTTCATGCTTAACCTTGCTCATTGAAAAATCAACACAGGTGCCATATCCTTATGCTGGATTAGGGGGGCGACTAACTGAAAGTAACATACTGAATGATAAGATATGAGGAGACAAAACATAAGATGACTCAAGACTCTCCTATGTCTCCTCAAACTACCCATCCTAAAGGCTCAATGCTTCAGGAATGATGACAAATGTAGCCCCCATCCAGGCTCACTCTAATGATAGACACAAAGGCTTGACATGCATAAGATAAACATTCAAATTTTGACCCAGGAAAAACACTAGTGGACAACCATTTATTCATGAAAGGAAAAAGACACAAGACACGACCACATGTTGATATAAGTAGGAAAAAAATCAGTGACACTTATGCAAAGAGTAAAGTAGATAACCGAAGGGAAAAGACACTGCAAGGAAAATGTAGATTGTTGTCCTAAAACTGTAAAAAACCAGCAAGAAGAAAATAGTAAAATGACAATGTAGAAAGGAAAGACAACTGCCCTAGATCCAAAATTTTTACCTCAAAGTTGCCATGATTAAATCATCATACTCAAAGGACCAATGTAGCCATGCAGCCAAATGATTAGTCCAATGAGAGAGGTGAGCAAAGTCAACCTTCCAGGGGGACTGTTATCGCACAGTTTGTAGGAAGGGTTTAGGTTAGCTTGAGTCAAGGCTTCAAACTGGCGTAACAGGAGATTCCCCACCCACTGTCACCTTGATGGGGAGCTCTTTCTATTTAGGATGGCTAGTCCAAGGGAGACGTCCCTAGTAATCTGGGTTTCTGAAAGGGCTAAAGGGCTAATGGATCAAGATAAGAATTCCCTTTCACAGATTACTGCCAAGAAGGAGATAGTCAAAGAAGATATTCCACTGATAGGGGCACCTGTTTGCGAGACAAGACAAATAAAACTAAAGTGTGCTGCAGTGGTTAGTACTTCAAATATTAATGACTATCTTCAACATATATATGAGCAATGATCAAATGTAATTATTGACGAAGTCAATGATTACTTAAACAAAGACAAATGACTTATATCACTTCTTCAATAAGTACAAAAGAGATTTTGGCA
>ML899928.1:0-11105 GCA_009831015.1 Picea engelmannii
TTGATTTTAGTGGGATTTTGTTTATTTTAAGGCAAATACCACTAATTCAAGTCTCATAGACTAAGTTCACTACTCTAGGGATTTTAGGGGTTGTTGCAAGGATACCTAGTTATAATATGTCATTTCAATCCACTCTAGGGTGTTCTATTGATATTATATTATTTTGATCTATAATAGCTCCCTACAAAAGATGAATTTACAATTGAGATTACCACTAGTGTAGCGCCTTCTACCAAGTTCACTAGAGAAAAGGATAATAAACTTCCGTTGGATGTAGTGGAACAATGGCCTTTGTACCTTGCTAGTTTATAAGAGACAAATAAGATTGACAACCCAACATGACATGCTCCGAGAAAAAATATTAAAGAAATGTTTTTGGAGTGGGCTAACTCGGGAGCAATCTTCCCTCCCGAGTCACCTTTCCCACATGTCCTCCGGCGGCCCCATTTTAAATTTCTAGCCAATCCGGAACCCTGATCGATTTTCTGAGCATCTAGGTTGGTTTAAAATGGGGCAAAACCCCTGGGTTAAGGTTTTGAAATGCATGGAACTATGATCCATGCGAAACTCAGACTACCCTTGAAAATTTGGTTGGATTTAGGCCCATTTTTTTGCCTGAAAAGGGGGGTCTGTTTGCTCCTAAGTTAGCCTACTCCAAATGTTTTTATTAAGATAGCGATAGAGCAAGAAATTTAATAGTCTAATGCACTATGAATTAACATTTTTTTGGCCACTCAAAATTATAGTAAGGTAAATTGTCATTTTTGGCATGAAATCCAACAAGAATAATTTTGGATCGTTGAAATTGATGTCAAATTTTAGATGTTAACAATTCACAATCTAGTTGCAATAGGGGTATTTGCGGGTGTTGAATCTATTTCTACATAAAAAACAACAATTTCATCAATTCCAAAATTACAATTTTGTTAAGGATTGCTTCCCTAAATTCATAGAACATTGAAAAAATTAAAAAATATAGAATGTTTAATCTTCTTCACATGAAATACTCCACTCAAAAATCAATGAAAGTTTCAAGGGCATAATTTCATGGAGTAGAGATACGTTTTCCTTGAACGATATGATCAAGGCAATGAAAGGAAAATTTTTGGTGTGATTTACGTCCTTGAAAATGACTTTTGTTATGTGCACCTCATTCAAAAGAAAAGGGCAATTTTGCTCGGTGATTTACATCCCGAGAGAAAAGGTAAGGGCAAATATTATTGATAGAAATTTAACCCAATACAATATTATTGTTTTGAAATTGTAATTGTAACCAAATAAACATAAAATCAAATTCAAGATAGACATGAATCTAAGTCAAAACCAACTACCTCTACATTGGTATGCTTATGTGTTCTTCAAAGTGCCTACGTTGTTTTGCTAGTGCAACATCTTCAACAATGGCGATGGATCCCGTTAGAGCTATATTATTTAGCCATTTGGGTTGAAGCTCTTTTTAGAAAAAATAAAAATAAAAAACAAAGGTAGCCGTACATCTACCCATTATGTCCACCGAGATTTTGTGGCAATGATGAAATTTTTATCAATAAACCATCCACTCAAAAATGGGCGGAGATTCCTTCACGCATCGGTCGAAACCTGAACCCCAGACGGAGACAAAGTACAACCTGAAACAGATATGCAAAATCCTCACGCCTTCCCGGAAGGCTGATGTCTCAGAAGCCTTACGGAAATCCAAGGTAAAAGCCTCGCCCAAATCGGACGGCTGATGTCTCAGAAGCCCTACGGAAATCCAAGGTAAAAGCCTCGCCCAAATTAGTAGAAGAAGTGCTGGCGAGATTCGAAGACGCAAGGCTGACAAATAACAAGGGGGGAGTGTGTGAACTAGAGTAATTTTTTTTTCGAGTTATTTTTTCGACATGTTTTTTGGTAGTTTGTTTTTAAATTTTTGGTCAATTCAGAATTCTGATCGATTTTTTGAGTATTTGGATTGATTTAAAATGAGGCAAAACTCAAAAAAATTTCTGAAATGCATGAAACTTTGATCCATACAAAATTCTGACTACCCCTAAATATCTGACCAGATTCAAACTCATTTTTTGCCTGAAAAACATGTCTGTTTACTCCCAATTTAACCTACTCCTACCCACACAACACACACAACACAGAGGTTTATCATATTATCATCGATTCTCTCAGCAAATTAGGCAGTACGAACTCATGTGGACACTGGTTAATATAATGAAAATCGAGTGGCATGTTACGATGAATAAATATTAAAGAATTTTTTTATTATGATATGTGACAGAGAAAGAAATAATCCACCTGAAAATAACTAAGGGTTCCAATGACATTCTTGCTCAAGCTTGCAAGGAACATGATTGCATCTAGGGATAATCCTTACGAGGCACAGATTTCTCTACTGTCAAAGCAGCCTAAACCATTGTCAATAGGCTACTTTGACAGCAGAGAAATTCTGCAGCTTGCAGATCGATTATAGCTAGACATTGGATTCCTTCTGCTCAAGCAATCTAGCATTTGGGAAGATGAAAAAAATCCTTAGACTCTCACTTTTAGCCAAGCAAGGATTTGATCTAGGCTCTTTTTTCATATTGTGACTTGGAAAGTGTCAAGAAGCAACTGATGCAGGATAGGCTTTGGTCACATGAAATTTCTTTATTGCTTTGCCGAGCAGGGAAGGGATATAAGATTGCTTGAGTAGCTTTACAACATTGTGCTGATAAGTCTCAGAGAAAGACAGATTTTCTTAGGTTTTAAGAGCTATCCATCATCAAATCCCCAAATTCGTTTTCCCTACAGAAAGGAAAGGATGCAGTGCTTTTTGTAGAGGTCAGATCGGTGAGGAAGGTAATGATTTCCGTCTCATCCAGACATATGTGCTTCCGTCCCTTGGGGTATTCTTTAAGGGTGAGGAAACGAAAGATACATTGGGAAAAATTATTGTCTCAATAGAAGTACAGCGAGACATCCATTCATTTTATGTGTTTAATTGTGAATTATTTTCTAGATATTGAGTAAATTATGTGTATTTAAATTTATAACAGAGTATAATGCAGTTTTTAGTTATTCCAGATAAATTTAGATTTTGTAGATTAGGAGAAGTACAGCGAGACATCCATTCATTTTATGTGTTTAATTGTGAATTATTTTCTAGATATTGAGTAAATTATGTGTATTTAAATTTATAACAGAGTATAATGCATTTTTTAGTTATTCCAGATAAATTTAGATTTTATAGATTAGGAAGCTATTACATCAATAAATTTAACATTTTACTTTAGGAAAATAAAATCTTTGTGAATTATTTTTTAGATATTGAGTAAATTATGTGTATTTAAATTTATAACAGAGTATAATGCATTTTTTAGTTATTCCAGATAAATTTAGATTTTGTAGATTAGGAAGCTGTTACATCAATAAATTTAACATTTTACTTTAGGAAAATAAAATCTTGATAAAAAGGATAACATTTAATCCCACAATCATTTAAATTAAACCAATATAAAAAAATAGAATTAAGTGGAGCAAATAACATTTCATCACACCTAAACTAAATTCACAGTAAGTAAGTATATATATATATATAACCTTTTGAAGTTTAAACTTGTCTAGATACTTCATGACATTATCAACGAGTAAACATTATCTAACCAATAATTGAGTCCATATCATATGCTAAATTTATAAGTCAATGCCAAGCCTTCTTAATGTATCTTGTGGACAAAAATAACATTCTCTAAATATTTAATAATCGAGTCCATACCATCTACTAGACTTCTAAGTCAATGTCAGGTCACCTTACGTATTTTATGAAATATGTTGAGGAGAAAAATGACACTTTAAATATTTCGCTAACTGAGCATGATAGTACCATCACGTGCATTTGACATTTAGGGTTTATCCTGTGTAATCTCTGGTGATCATGCCAGAAGAAAAACTAGTAAAATTAAAATTGGTTTCCTGGATGGCAGGATGTCTTGCATTGGCACATCGTAGATGAGGAATCATTTCCTCTAAAGATTCATTCATACCCTAAACTTTGGAAAGGTTCTTATACATGATGGGAGCGCTATACAATTGATGATGCCCGTGACATTGTTGAGTGCGTTATAACCTTCCCTCTAAACTTTTATGTTAAATAGGTTTATTTTCTCTGTAGCACGTTCATAGGTAAACAATTTAAATAAAAGATCCAATCAAAGATTAAAGATGATGTTTATTGCCATTCATATCGTTTATATGAATGTCTTGTATTCCACTACTGAATATTTCAAGGATGAAACTTTTCATTGTTTACACAATTCGTGTGGAACTTCGAAAGTTACTACTACTCAGAATCTAAGATGGATTAGTTTTATGCTTACATTTGTGGCATAGCTGATTGTACAGTCTGTATTATTATCCCTCCAATAATTTTGGGGGTAAACTAAATCTGCGGAGTTGAGGGACTGCTACTATTCACAGTTTATCCTGCTTTTAATTTTCAATCTGAACTTTCTAGCATCACTTGCAATGCTGTTTATCCTTTTATCCCTAAAAAATATCTCAATACCTTCATATCCAATATCAAGGGTCAACATTGTCCACAGTATTAGCTTGCAAAGACTTCAATTTTAATTCTCTGTGCTGTCTCGCTGCAGTATTGATACCATTCTTTCTTATGGTGACACGCTGACAGTAGTGGAGTCCTCATTCCAGCTGCATTCTATAAACATGCATTTCTGTAGAACTGGAAGTTGAGGGTTGAGAAAGTTGAGCGAGTCATTCATTACAAGCTCAATATGTGTAAGAAGTGAACAAACATCATCAACAAGTGAACATTATCTAACAAATAATTGAGTCCATATCATATGCTAAATTTATAAGTCAATGCCAAGCCTTCTTAATTTATCTTGTGGAGAAAATAACATTCTCTAAATATTTAATAATTGAGTCCATACCATATATTAGACTTGTAAGTCATGTCAGGTCACCTTATGTATTTTATGAAATATGTTGAGGAGAAAAATGACACTCTAAATATTTCGCTAACTGAGCATGATGGTACCATCACGTGCATTTGACTTTTCCCTTAGGGTTTATCCTGTGTAATCTCTGGTGATTATGCCAGAATAAAAACTAGTAAAATTAAAATTGGTTTCCTGGATGGCAGAATGTCTTGTATTGGCACATCGTAGATGAGGAACCATTTCCTCTAGAGATTCATTCATACCCTAAACTTTGGAAAGGTTCTTATACATGATGGGAGCGCTATACAATTGATGATGCCCGTGACATTGTTGAGTGCGTTACAACCTTCCCTCTAAACTTTTATGTTAAATAGGTTTATTTTCTCTGTAGCACGTTCATAGGTAAGCAATCTAAATAAAAGATCCAATCAAAGATTAAAGATGATGTTTATTGCCATTCATATCGTTTATATGAATATGTCTTGTATTCCACTACTGGATATTTCAAGGATGAAATTTTTCATTGTTTACACAATTCATGTGGAACTTCGAAAGTTACTACTACTCAGAATCTAAGATGGTTAGTTGTATGCTTACATTTGTGGCATAACTGATTGTACAGTCTGTATTATTATCTCTTCAATAATTTTGAGGGTAAACTAAATCTGTGGAGTTGAGGGACTGCTACTATTCACAGTTTATCCTGCTTTTAATTTTCAGTCTGAACTTTCTAGCATCACTTGCAATACTGTTTATCCATTTATCCCTAAAAAATATCTCAATACCTTCATATCCAATGTCAAGGGTGTTAGAATTAGGGAAGTAAACTAGAAAATTACTGTCTTTTAACTTTCAGTTAGATAGAACAAATAAATCAAACCTTAGAACAGAGAAGCAATACAATACTKAAYTGTAGAGAGCTAGAAAATCCAATCTGAAACTTAGGAAATCAAATSAGAGAGTGWACAGCAATAAGGTTTGAATCTTAAACGATTTCTGAGTGTGCACAACACTCAGATCTGAACTGACAGTGATTAGATTTAAACAAACTATATCTTAGTAAGCAAGATAGATAGATCTGATTAGTTCTAGACTGATCAACAGATCTAAACACTAGTTTAACAGCTCTAGATACTAGTTTTGATATAGATCTAAACACTGAAGGCAAAACAGATCTAAACACTAGTTCAGCAGATCTAAATATTAGATCTGATATAGATCTAAGCACTGAAAGCAAAACAGATCTAAACACTAGTTAAGCAGATCTAAATACTAGATCTGATATAGATCTAGGCATTGAAAACAAAACAGATCTAGATACTAATTATCAGATGAATAACTTATTCCAGACTGATAAAGAACAAAGTAGATCTAAATTAAAACAATTTGATCTGAGCCATAAAGTAACTTACCTCTGATGTCTTTAACTCGAATCAATGAAGAAGTTCATGCCTCACACAAGGGATGAAGTGCCAATGAGAATATGCTCAGAAAAAGTCTAGAATCATGGATCTACCTCAAGGGTTAGATCTCTTTCCAAGAGAATTATAGGACTTGTAAACCACCACCAGAACTTCACACAAGTAACTCAGAAAACCCCACAAAAGCCTCATGCATAAAGGTAACAGCGAGGAGTAGGGACGGCTGCCTTGAAAGATAGCCCAGCTACCTTACTTAGGGTGCCGCTGCCTTCACAGGAAACTCAGATGAGGGACAGCAGCCTGTTGGAGAGAGTTTGCAAGCTGATAGAAGGACGGCTGATTGGTAGTTCTCAAGGAGAGCAACAACACAAAATTCTCAGCAGTGGAAAGACACTCACCAGACTCACACAGCAGCAATAAAATCAACACGGACCTGGTAAAGGATCTATCACAAATAGAGGCCTGAAGGCTGTCCCTAAAAGGAGTCTCTGACTGTTGCAAAGAGGCCACTAACTGTTGCAAGGAGGCCGCAGACTTGACAAGAGAGCAATCTGCCACACTTAGGAGAAAGAGAAAGATGAGTGTGTGAATGAAGGGGGAGGGGTTCTAATTTATACTTTTGGGTGAGGGTTAGATAAAAGAAATATAATTAAAAAAATAATATATTTAATTAATATAAATATATTTATAATTTATATTAATTAAATATTTCTTGCATTAACCCCAAAATACAAAACACAAACCCCAAACAAACTCAAGCAAAGGGTGGAGGGCTTAGGAGAGGTTTACTGATGTCCATATAATTCTCAAGGTGACCTTTTTAACTTTATTATCACTGCATATGGGATACATCCCTCATGTGGTCATGCCCACCTTCAAAGAGGGTCACACACCAACAACTACTTGATCAAGGACCAGGTTGCCCTAGAACATATCTGGGGTCTTATCCACCAAGGTATAAGACCAAGGATCAACCCATGCCTTAGACATGGGTACCTTGGAGCACGTCCAGGGGCCCTAGACATATCTAGGGAATTTAACTGCTTGGTCCTAGACCAAGAACCCCAGTCATATATTGGGGGCCCTTTCAAGGGTCTTTACTGCTTGGTCCCAGACCAAGAACCCCAGTCATATACTGGGGGACCTTTCAAGGGTCTTTACTTCTTGGTCCCAGACCAAGAACCCCGGTTATCTACTGGGGGCCCTTTCAAGGGTCTTTTGCCATGGCTCTAACTGTTTGGTCCCAGACCAAAAACCCCAGGAGTGCACTGGGGGCCCTAGATCTCAGCTAGAGTCTTTGCCATCCTCCCGGAGAATGGCTCTTGCAGCTGCTTTAAATTTAACACTCCCTCTCAGCAAGAGAGGCATTCTCAGCTACACCAAGCTTGTCACGAAAGTATACAAACTTAGTCAGGGACAGTGGCTTGGTCAAAATATCTGTCGTCTGTTTTGTCGTCGGAACATACTGAATGCTGAGAACGTTCTTCTGCACCATGTCCCGGACATAGTGATATCTCATCTCAATGTGTTTCGACCTGTCATGAAACACTGGATTCTCGGTGAGATTTATACAACTTTGATTGTCACAGTGGATGATCGTGGGTTCTAGCTCTGTACTAAACAAGACTGAAAGTAGCTTCCTAAGACACATTGCTTCTCTGCTAGCAGCACTTGCAACAATGTATTATGCTTTTGCAGTGCTTTGTGCTATGGAGCCCTGTTTCTTGCTGGACCAGGAAATCATCACTGAACCCAAATTGAAACAATATCCAGAAGTGCTCTTTCGATCCACTGTACTGCCCATCTAATCTGAATCTGTAATTCATGAAGCATTACACCTCCACTGGAAGTGTATCTGAGACCAAAAGCTATAGTTCCCTGAACATATATCAGAATATGCTTAACAACAATCATATGTATATATACACATGAACTGACTGAGGGCATTTTCCGCATAACAAATGTCTGGTTTAGTATGTACGAGGTACATCAATGACCCATGACCCAATGATCTGTCGATATACAGTGGGGTCTTCTGGTTCTGAACAATAACTTGATCTTGTAGTTTCTTTAGGTTAGAGATCATTTGTGTGGTCATGGACTTACAGTTCATCATGCTAAAATAGCGGAGCACATCAACTGCATATTTGCTCTTGTGAGAGAAACATCTCACCCCGTTTCTGCCACACCTCTAAGCTCATAAAGTAATGTAAAAGACCCAAGTCTTTCATTTCAACTTCTGTTGAAGAGCTCCCTCTTAGTCTGCGCTATCAAAAATTTCCTTTCCTGTGAGGAACAAATCATCCTAAGATAACATGAAGATTTTGGATAATCTTTATATAAAGATAAAACTAATGGTGAACCCAAGACTCTATAGAGAGACTGTCAATACTTTCATACCAAGCTTTCGGAGCTAGTTATAATCCATGGGATTCTTTCCCATGGATAGCCTCTTGTTTAACTTCACTGTTAAAAGAAATCTTAACATCTATTAGATGAAGTTTCCAAATCAAAACCTCCGACAAGAAATCCTGATGGAAGTAAGGATCTTGTCATAGATAATCCCTTCTTTCTGAGAGAAATCACGAGTCACAAATTTAATTTCAATACAACCATCTGTTGTAGGATTTATCTTATAAGGCCATTGGAGGTTATCACTGATTTGTCACGAGGTCTTTGAAACACTGCCCATTCTTCAGAATTGATTCAATATTCTTCTATCATAGCATCTTCTCATACTTCAATTGTGGAAGGTTCTGAATCAATCACAAGATTCAATTTAGCTATAAGGCCGGAGTACTTATCTGGTTTCTTGCTTTCTTTGAAAGTGCCCTTAGGTGCTGAGTGCTTTTCTGCTTCCTTTAGTATTTCCCGGCACTAGGCTGGTTTTCTTTTAATAGAAAAATTATTTAAAAGAAACCAAAAGTATCCCTTGACTCTACTAAGCTACCATCTCTGCTGTAGGTCATGGACAACTCATATGCAGGGATTGCTCCCTCTGAGTCTCATAAAATGTCTTCCTCTCTGTTATGTGCAAATTGGCTCCCTCTGAACCTATAAGATCTTTTGACTCTGTTCTGGTGTCATATCTCTTCAAGATGTTCTTGGTGCCAGTATCAAGTTTAATATGAAAAGTTGAGTTAGACTTCTTTAGCTCTTGTGCCAAGGATAATGGCTCAATTACAATCTAAGGACTCTCAAAAGAGATATCTGTAGGGTTTCCAAAATGAAGAAAAAATACCCCAACTACCAAGATAATTTGTTGGTCTCTTTAACCAAGGAAATAACCCAAGGTTACATGTTGTCTTTCATATCAGAGATAAAAGACCAATAGACAGCTGGGTTTCCAAACCAGAGAGAAAGACCTAGCTTACATAAAAAAAATAAGTATGTGCTGAGATCACAACTACCTTGGTCATATAAAAAATACACATGAGATTCTGATAGTAATCCATTGAGACATGGATACATAAAGATGACAGGAAAGTAAACATATCTCTCTTGTTGTCATTTGTAGTCACAAGAATGAATGTAAATGTAGTATCCATGAAACTTGCTTAGGCTTAAGACATACTTGAACTTTGCAGCCTATTACCAACTCAAGTTATCTAGGACTTCTTCTGTGTATGCAGAGGTTTGATATAAATATGTTAGTTCAAGTAATTCCATATCCTTAAGTGGTTATCCAACTGTCCCGTGGATAAAACATTATTCATCCATATGCAAACAATACGTCTTAAAGAATGAGACCAAAGACTGCATTGTCCAAATTATGTTCTTACAAAAGTCGGCCCATACATGTTTTCCTCAAAGCCAAATACCACAGTCATTTCCAAATTTCCACCACTCAATGTATTGTGGTTAACTTTAAAGCTCGTGTATATATGGATGACTACTAAAGTTACACAGTTTCCCATTAAAATTCCTTTACCAGTGATTCTGTCAAAGCCATTGTATTTTACCAAAAACTTATTAAATGAAAGCCAAGCACTTACCAAGCATCAGTAATAATAACATTATAAAATCTTAAATCTATCACTTGTGATCTTCAAGATGATGGTTACATTCCCAAGCATTCTATATCAGATCTTTAACTAACTCGGCCTAGCTCAGAAGTGAGAGAGGGTCAGAGTTATCATTTAATTTTCAATAAAAAAAGAGAAGAGAAAAGTTTTGAAAATCAATAGATAATCAAGGGTAAACTAGAGGATTTACTAGGAGTCCCCCCCTTTAAAAAGAATCCACCAGAGATAAAGGACCCTAGCCTCCAGATTTTTTCTAACAAGGAAACTCTCCTAACTAGCATTGGTAACTTCACCAAAGATCCAAAAGGTTTTCTTTGGTACCCAAATTTGCATTTCACAAGTGTACAAGACAATAAACAAGATAGTTTTTCACTATCCTCTCCACATCAATCAGTCCAAAAATAAAACGTGTAATGGATATCTTCTTTGTCATAGAAGTAGCCTCGACTGAGAGAAGCATGGTGTGGTGAAAGGGCTTTGTTAAAGCAGAGGCCAAACTAAAGAGTCAAAATTCTCGGCCCAAGTAGAGCTTGCCATAGTCATTCAGATCTCACTTGCTAAATAAATGCAGAGTTAACAACCTTCAAAACTTTCCAAGTCTGTTAGTGACACAAAGGTTTAGATGTGCAGAAACAGTTTCCAAGGAGTATCTTTCTGCTGGCTAGGATACATGCTAGACAAGGTCTCTACACCAATTCTTTTGAAAGATTAATGCTTAGCACGTGGAG
>WSFP011539078.1:0-11724 GCA_009831015.1 Picea engelmannii
GTGCATAATATGCAGGAGGCTGATCATGTCATAAGTTTTCTTGAAGGATGTCATGAGGATGTGTTTGCAAATAATGATGAGCATCTTGAAGAGCAAGTCGTTGTCCTGAATCATTTTGATACTGATTTGAATTTGTATCCATATTATCATGAGCAAGAGACTAATCATTTTTCGTATGCATTTGAAGACATCCATGAATGTGAATTTGTAGACCAACATGCAAAAGAACAATTCGTTTCCTCAATTTTCCTGTTTGATGACATTACAAAGATTTTTGGCGAACCCAGGAATGATGAGTACAATGATGACTGTGAGATTGGCTTTTCAGAACAAGCAGTTGCACTTTCCAAATCCAAAAATGATTGTTTTCAACAATCCAAAGAAATCGACAAATGTGCATATGACAACAGTGAAGAAAATGAAGAAAGTTTTGAATTAGGTGAAAGAACTTTTCCATTGTGTTTTTCTTCTTTCAAATTGTTGAAGAAAAATGTTTATAATGTTTCAAATCAAATATCCTTCAGGCATGATGTTGAATATGAAAGTAAATTATCTTCCATTATGTTCTTCTTCCTTTGAATTGCTGAAAGTAAATCATGAGATAACAAAGGAAGCAGGGAAGTTTGACTGCATTCACAATGACACTGTTTTACATGAGAAAATTGTTATCAGTGAAGAGGACCAACAACCTTTTCATACATTTAATAACCATTTTGGTGATTACATGGAAGGTTATTTCAGTTCAGATTTGTAGCCTGTGATCAACTACCAGCTTGGAAATAAAGATGATGGACAATCAACATTAGTGTTTGAAATGGATTGCTTGCCACTAGGGATTTCATTTCAACTAGCACTGTCTTCTGATTCAGAAGTTTGTTATTTCTAGCAGTCTCACTAGATGTTTTATCCTCTTTGTGGCAATCAACAAGTTGAATTACATGAAAACAAGGATGTAGTGGAAGGGGTGAAACATGATTGTTGCTTTATGGATGTTTTTGAGGATCCATTTACAGTTTTGTTGGAGGCGATAAACAGTCCCCATGTTTGTAATTTTTTGAGATTTGAATTTGTACATAAATTTTTGAATGAATGATCAGTAAACAACCTTTGGAGCAAGTATGTGCAAAGAAAGAAAATAGTGGATAAAGTGATTGCATGGTTTCATTGGCATTTTGATTTCACTGGATTGGAATTTTTTAAGTAATTAGGGTAGGTAGGTGTGAATAAGCTCAGCGTGGCGAGCATTTATTTCATCATTTTTCAGTTTGTATTTTCAGTTTGGGTTTAGTTCAGTTGCATAATAATTTGGTGGTGAAACATATTACAGGTTGCAGATCACAGTATATGGCTTGGGAAGAGCCTAATGGATAAGGCACCTAGTCTGTTGTTCTTTGCTACCTCACAGGGAGGATAGCATCACCATTGGAGCCAACTGTTAGCACCAATATTTTTTTTATGCCTGGCAACATCTTACATCTCCAAAGGTCGGTTTCAAAAGGAAGATTTATCATTTATTATTTCCATTTCCATTTGCAACTATGCGCTGCAAAATTCACTACGTGCTGCAAAACTCATTACGCGTTGCAAAACTCATTACGCGCTGCAAAACTCACAGCGCGTTGCAAACTCAATTGCACGCTACAAACTTCATTGCGGGCTGCAAACTCAACTATGCACTGGAAACTTCACTACATGTTGCAAAATCACCTGCGCGCTGCAAACTCAACTGCACACTGCAAACTTCACTGTGCACTACAAAATCACCTGCTTGCTGCAAACTTCACTGTGTGCTGCAAAATCACTTGCACGTTGCACAAATGAATGGTTTAGTGGTCAACTTCAATATCACTTTATGACCAACTGGAGAGGAATTTTAAAAATCCCAGAGAGGTTTTTTTCCATAACATACCAGATAATAAAATTCTCTCTCATATTTACAACAAGTTTCATATTTTGGGAGATTCGAATGAATCTTTACAGCCTAGTTTTCCAGATTTAAGCATTTAATGTTTTGGTCATCATCTTTGAGGGAATATCCCAAGAGATTGGAGAGGAATTTTAGAAATCTAAGAGAGGTTTTTATGAATAGGTTTATCTACAAAACCTCTCTCAGTTTTGGAAAATATATTTTTAGTCAGGAGATATGATGCCATATTTGACCCCTATTTTCCCAGTCTATTGCGTAATCTGCTGCTCTTTTATTGTAGGTTACTCTTGTGTAGCATAATTTCTATGCAAAGGTGACAGAGTGTCCAACAGTGCACATGATGACTCATCACAAACACATGGTCTAATTTTTCTCATGATCAATGATTATAATAAATATTTCGGTTACATTATGATTTGGCAAAGTCGGGTTTTCTATTTTTAGTAAATCCGTTGAAGTTATTATTCTCTTTCAAAGAAACTAGATCCATGATTCTAGGAGGGAGTAGTTCGACCCTAGCAGCCAAGGGTGACATTAGTTTTCTATATATGTGGATCATTTTCATGTAAATAATGGTTGGACTGGCTGGAGAGAGGCCTTCCTTTGTAGCTGGAAAACTCTGTAATTTCTCATGAATTTTAATACAAGCAAAGAGTGTTTTGATAACAAAGATTCATCATGGTGTCCCCTTTCAGTGTGTTTTCCCCAGTTCACATTCATTTCTCTTTTTTTCTTTCTTCTACGAATAGATAAGAGTAAATGATTATAATTCATGCTTAATAGATGTTCCCTTCATATAGTTAATGACGGTGTCATGTTTTAATGATTGGAGGTCCATAATTCACCTTTTGTTAGGTGCTTTGTTCATTGTAGTTAGCCTTTATGCTATTTCTTCTAAAGTTTCAATTGAGAATTCATCCTTATTAGATTATCTCATTTGTAATGGGATTTTCTTATTTATGTCTTGCCATCATCTAAATACTATTTATTGCTGAAAAGGTGTGCTTATGTAGCTATGTTAATCTTCACATATATATCAGAAGTTGACTCCATTGCCCAATGGTTTCTTCCTCAAGCTTGTCCTATCAACCCTTTTAAAACAAAAACAAGCCTGTCCTATTACAGAATCTGACCTCTGTGCATTTATTGATGAATCCTTTGAATTATTATCAATCATTAGACATCTGAGAGAGCCCTCTCTGGTTGTATAGGTTAGAATACAATCTAAAGCTGGTTGAAAAAGTTACATTGGGGTTTTCTTTGATACAGTCCAAAGAAATTTTCGAGTGTTAACATTGAGCATCTTTATTCTTGTTTTGTTATTGCATCTTCTTTAGCATTCTATGGATTTGTGATGGGAGACTCTTCAAAGTAGATATTATGTAGCTTATCCCAAATTTATTTAGCTGATGAAAATTTTCCAACTTTTTCTTTTATTGAATCAATACATAATCTTCACAGATGAAATCCATTGCTATTTTTTTATTTCTTTTCAATTTATTCTTAGCTACAGTTTTTTGTTTCTTTGTAGTGGTATATCCCATAACAACTAATTTCCAAACATCATACCCTTGTTCCTCTAAAATTGTTTTCATCCTGATACTCCACATTTCATATCTATGACCATTCTGACCATCAAAATTTGGTACCCTAAACATAGCGTACTCCATGATCTTCCTTCCAGTGGTTAAACTATTTCTTGGAGGAACCTGGCTCTGATACCAATTGTTGAGATACTAAGAGGGGGGTGTGAATCATTATGAACACTTTTACAACTTGTAACCACAATATATAAATGTCAACTTTATCAGTAGTATATCATCAATGTATCATCGATATATCATGAGCATATAAACATAAGCAACATCACATCAACATCATCACATCAAATACACAATACACTAGAATTTACATGGAAACCCAAATGGGAGAAAACCACATAATTCTTTCTTATATATTGTCAAGAATACATTCATTGGAAGCACCAACTTCCCAATTATCTAGCTACAAATTGAAGGAGGCTACGACCCCCTATTTATTGGATCCAACTTGAATTAAGCTATAACTCCATGAATTCTATGGCTCCAACTAGAAGGAGGATACAACCCCTTGATTCTTAGAATCCAACCTAAAGGAATATCCAACTCCCTGTGTTCTCCGAAACCAACTGGAAGGAGGCTACAAACCTCTTTCCTTTCCCCATCCTTCCACCCTGAAATATAAGTGTAGAAAAAAATGTCACTACCAAAATCACTTCCACTGTCACTGCCATTGTCACTGTCATTGCAACTGTCACTATCACATCAACCTGTAACCTATCAACCTGTCCAACCTATCACTATCACCAATACTAAACCAGATCCTCTCACATGGATCATATACCAAGGAAACCTCTCAACTAGATGTCCAACATCACCAACACATGCCTCTACCAAGCATGTACCAAGATCACCAACATACCATCACAATATATGTGTCTCAACCATGTACCAATGTATGTACCAAACCATCAACCTATACCATACCAAGCATCAACCATGTACCACAACAAGTGCATCAACCATGTGTTAATGTTTATGCCATTATTATAGTTCTTTGCATTTCAATAGATAAGAGCAACATAATAACAATATCACTAAGAAATACACATTCACAAGAGACACAAAATTTATCCTGGGAAACCCTCTAGGGGAAGAAAACCCAACAAAAACTTCCTTATCATAAATTGCCAATACAATGTCAAGAGATAACTCAAACTAATACAGATAGTCTTCTCCAAAAGATGCGCCACTCTTCTCCCTCTCTCCAACTGGTAAGTTGCATCTTGCCTCTTAGAAAATGAGCAAGTGTGTTGTGTGATAAAGTGAGGCACTAGCCTCTCTATATATACAAGACTGGCATGTGTGAAGGGTCTTCATTGGCAGGACTGCCCTCTCACTCTAGGTGGGTAAACCCACCTTTATTATATTTCTAGGTCTCAATAATAACTGCTAGGGCTGACTTCTTATTCTGCCTATTACAATCGTATGTTAACCAATCCGCAAAAGGGGATTTGGTCCTAATACAATTACCAACATGATTAATCCATAATGGGGATTAATCCTATGAATAAAATAACAATAATAATAAGAATACTCTTTGCAGTTACATTATTTCAACACTCCCCCTTAACAAGAAGGGTATTCTTCAACAACATCACGCGAGAGAGGTATGCATCATCAGTGGCATCAGGAGGATAGTGTCATCAATATCATTTTGGAACATTGGCTGGCATATCTACGAGTCATTGGAAGTTTTCTTCATCGGCAACATCATCATTCTCGAAAGAATTCCATCGTCATCTGCATCAATATGTATCAGTAAAAATGATACCTCATCACAACACTAAGTTGGGACATCACAGTACTACACTGGCTCAATGTCACAGCTGATAAGTTGGTAGCTCAATGTTAGTCACATCTTTCTTTACGTCTAACAACTAGGTCAGAAACAAGGTATACATCATCTTTCTTTATGTCTAACAACGAGGTCAGAAGCAAGGAATCATATTTCTTTACATCTAACAACTAGGTCAGAAGCAAGGAACACATCATCATCGTGCTTTACGTATAACAACAAGGTCAGAAGTAAGGAATCATCTTGCTTTATGTCTAACAACTAGGTCAGAAGAAAGGAATACACACAGTGTCTTGCTTTACGTCTAACAGCGAGGTCAGAAGCAATGACTCATCTTGCTTTATGTCTAACACCAAGGTCAGAAGCAAGGAACACACAACATCTTGCTTTACATCTAACAGTGAGGTCAGAAGCAATGACTCATCTTGCTTTACATCTAACAACGAGGTCAGAAGCAAGGACCACACAACGTCTTGCTTTATGTCTAACAGCGAGGTTAGAAGCAATGACTCATCTTGCTTTACATCTAACAGCGAGGTCAGAAGCAAGGAACACACAACATATTGCTTTACGTCTAAAAGTGAGGTCAGAAGCAATGAATCATCTTGCTTTACGTCTAACAGCGAGGTCAGAAGAAAGGAATACATATATACCCTCCCTTTCAGGGAGGGTCCTTTCGGACTATACTAAGCTTATCTCGAAAGTGTTCAAACTTTACACGAGATAGAGGTTTGGTCAACACATCAACAACCTGTTCATTTGTGCTAATGTAATGGAGCTTCAAGGCTCCTCTATGTACCATGTCGTGGATAAAATGATAGAAAATCTCTATGTGCTTCGACCTGTCATGGAATACAGGATTCTCTATCATCTTTATGCAGCTCTGGTTGTCACATAGAATCACGATTGCTCTCATCTCCAAGTCAAATAGGCTAGTCAACAACTTTCGAAGCCATATAACTTCACAACTAGCAGAACATGCGGCAATGTACTCTGCTTCCACTGTGCTGAGAGCAATATTGGATTGCTTCCTACTCTGCCACAAGATCATGGCTGATCCCAAAATGAAACAACATCCAGAAGTTCTTTTTCTATCAGCAACGCTTCCTGCCCAATCTGCATCAGTGTATCCGCTCAAAGTGAAGTCATGATCTCCATCATAGCTGAGACCATAATCCATTGTACCTTTAAGGTACCTCATCACTTGTTTTGCAGCCACTAGGTGAACATGTCTAGGCTCTACGAGAAACCGACTCAAGGTGTTCACTGCAAAACAAATGTCTAGTCTGGTGCTCGTCAGGTACATCAGTGATCCAATAATTTGTCTGTACAGTGTGGCATCAATCAAATCTGACAAAGTATTGACCAACAGCTTCAAATTCATTTCCATGGGTGTATTCATGGACTTACATTCTAGCATGTCAAATCTCTTTAAGATTTCAACTGTGTACTTCCCTTGGTTAAGGAAGATCCTTTCTGGACTCTGTCATACCTCAAGACCTAAGAAGTAATGCATTAGGCCAAGGTATTTCATTTCAAATTCTGTGGAAAGACTCTTTTTGCATTCAGTGATGAACTTTTCTTCTCCAGTTAAGAATAAGTCATCCACATACAGTAGTAGGATTACTGGTTCATTATCCATAATTTTGAAGTAGATATCTGAGTCTTCTTTACTCTTGGTAAAGCCTAATCTCGTCAAGAAACTATCTATATGGCCATACCAAGCTCTAGGGGCTTGCTTCAATCCGTATAAGGATTTCTTCAATATGAAGACATGAGACTTCCTGTCTTCAACCTCAAATCCTTGGGGTTTCTCTATATACACTTCCTCTTCGATAACACCATTCAGGAAAGTTGTCTTCACGTCCATCTGGTGCAGCTTCCATTTCATCTTAGCTGCAAGAGCTATGATGGTTCTAATTGAAGTGTATCTGGCTACAGGAGTGAGTGTATCTTCATAGTCAATGCCTTCCTTCTGGGAAAAGGCACGAGCGAAAAATCTTGCTTTAAATTTCTCAATACCTCCATCAACAACATGTTTTATTTTGAAGAGACATTTTGATGATACCACATCCTTACTTTTTGGTCTGGGAACTATTTCCCATACATCATTCTTTATTATGGATTGGTATTCCTCTGTCATGGCATCTTCCCATTCCTTCTTTTGAATGGCTTCTTCAAAGCAGGTAGGTTCTTCATCTAGTAGATTGCACATCAAAGCCATGTAACTGGAGAATGGATTTGGTCTTTTCACCTGTCTTGTGGTTCCTTCTGGAACACCATACTTCTCTCCATCTTGAATAATCTCTCTTGCCCAAGCAGGCTTTCTTTTATGGGAGAAGGTCATTTGAGGAGGTTCTTCAACTTCTGTTATATCATGATCTTTAGGAGTCTCCTCAGTAGGGGAAGTTACGACTTCCCTTATAGGTTCTGTAGTTCTGGGAACTTTCCTCGCAGATTCTGCAATCCTGGGATTTACAGGTTCCTCTTCATATACTTCTTCAAGCTGGCATCTTCTTGATTTCTTAAGTGATGCTTCTTCATCAAAGGTCATGTCCCTGCTGATTTCAATGTGGTGGTGACCAGGTATGTAGATTCTGAAGGCCTTGGAGACCTCACAGTATCCCACAAATATTCCCTTCTTTTCGGAGGGTTCTAGCTTGTTTCTTTTCTCTTTTGGTATATGAATAAACAATGGACAGCCAAATATTTTGAGATGGTTTACCTCTGGCTTCTTTCAAGTGAAAATTTCTTCCGGGGTATTGAACCCAAGTGCGCTATGGGATAATTGGTTCTGCACATAAACAACTACCATTGCTTCTTCTGCCCATAAGCACATAAGAAGATCTTGATCATGAATCATGGTCCTTACAACTTCCATAATTGTTCTGTTCTTCCTTTCAGCTACACCGTTTTGTTGAGGATTATAGGGAGTAGTGAGTTCCCTCTTGATCCCAACATCTCTGTAGAAGTTCACAAACTCTTTTGAGGTATATTTTCCTCCATTATTTGACCTGAGTATCTTGATCTTTCTTTCAGAAAGATTCTCTATCAAGACTTTGAATTCCTTGAATTTACTGAATACTTCATCTTTAGATTTCAAGAAATATATCCAGGTCTTACGAGAATAGTCATCAATAAATGATACATAGTATACATACCCGCTAATGGAGAATGATGGCATTGGGCCACACACATCTAAATGAATGAGTTCCAATACTCCTTTTGCTTTGCTATCCTATTTTGGAAAAGGGTTCTTGATATTCTTCCCTTGCGCACATCCATTGCATATGCCTTCTTGATCAACCTTGAGTTCTGGTAAACCTGTGATAGCTTTGCATATGTATGGTAGTGCCTTGTAGTTGATGTGAGCTAGTCTTCTATGCCAAAGTTCACATGATTTTTCGATGGCATGGGTCATGGCGGTTTCTGGGGGACCCTTCAGCTTATATAAGCCATTTTCTTCATTTTCGATGACGATTACTTCATTTAAGGTTTCTCCCTTAGCCCACATAAGAACTTCTCCATCTATGAAGGAAACTCTATAGCCTTTCTTGTCTAAGGCTTATATGGAGAGTAATTTCTTCTTCAAGCCCAGTACATAGAGTATGTCCTTCATTGTTATTGAGTTTTCTGAATCTAGCTTGTAGTTTCATTCTCCAACTCCCTTGATGGGATATTGGTAATCATCTCCAAGTGTCACTTTTTGAGAAAACTTCTTTTCTGAAATACAAGAGAGTATTTTTCTTACCTGTCATGTGTTTTGTTGCACCGCTGTCAATGAGCCATGTGTCCTCTCCAGGTGATACAGATCCTAAGAGAGCTGAGATCAAGACATGGTCCTTAATCATCTTCATCGGTGCTTCTTCATCTTCGACTATGTGGGCATGTTGCCTCTTGTGTTTCCTCTTGTATTATTCTCTTCTGACTAGAAAAGAATTTGCCTTGTGTCCCATCTTATCACAATGATAACATTGTATGGATGATATATCTCATCCCTTGCGTTGTCCTTTCTTCTGAAAATTTCTTGGATGGGATTCTTGGTTGTTGAATTTGTTTGATGGTTGAGGCTCTCTATGAGTTTCCCTTTTGAAGTAGGGTTTCTTTCTTCCTCCTTTTGTATGAGTAGCTAGGGCTTGATCATCATCCCTTGCTAGTAGTGCTTCACAGTTAGTTACTCTTGTCTCTTCTTGGATGCATTCTTCCCATAGTCTCTCAAACTGAAGTTTCTCCTTTCTGACACATATCGTCTGGATGAAAGCATCCCAAGGTCTTGTGAGACCATTTAGGGCCTTCATTACGAATTCATATTCATCTACGGTGTCTCCAATCCCTTTTAACTGTTCTTTAATTTTTGAGATTCGAGAGAAATATTCTTGAATCATTTCTCCTTTCTGCATCTTGGTATTCTTCAATTGAGATCTTAGATTCATCTTTCGGTTGATGTTCTTTCCTTTGTATAGTTTTCTTAGAGAGTCAAACATCTCTTTCAGAGTCTTCTTGGATGATACATACGGGATCAGGTGGTATTTGATTGAATCTGTAATGATTCTTTGAGGCTTGATTGAGTCATTCTGATGCTTCGCTTTCTCTACGACATCTTCATGTTCCTCCACTTCTTCTTTGATGAATTTTGCTAGGTCATTCTCTGCAAGGATCAGACCCATCCTATACTTCCAGGCACGGAAGTTATCTATGCCTTCTAGTTTCTCAACAAGCTTTGTGCTTGCAGACATCTTGTACTTGAGGCTATGAAAAATGACCAAAAATGAAAATGCTTAAAATCAAATTTTGACCTTACCAAGAGGTGCACTTGGCTGAGGCGAGTAGCCTGGTGTACTTGGATTTGAGAAAATCCAAATTTTTCCCCTTCAAATCTAATCTACAGATTTTTGGACTGGTGCTTCTGGTACTTCTGGTACTAGTTTTCTGGTACTTCTGGTACTTTTTTGAAACTAGGGTTTCACTTTCTGGGAGAACCAACCACTAAAAAGGTGCACTCTAAGTGCCAAAATGATCCTTGGGGGAGGGTGCAACTTTCTAGGTAGTTTTGGAGCTGAAAAGCTTCACTTTTGAAAAACCCTAATTTGCAGGTACTGCAAGAGTGACATTTTTCTCTTGTGAAATATGTTTCCTTCAGGTTAACTCTAATACCATGTTAATGTTTATGCCATTATTATAGCTCTTTTCATTTCAACAGATAAGAGAAACATAAGAACAAGATCACTGAGAAATACACATTCACTAGAGACACAACATTTATCCTGGGAAACCCTCTAAGGGAAGAAAACCCAACAAAAACTTCCTTATCATAAATTGCCAATACAATGTCAAGAGATAACTCAAACCAATATAGATATTCCTCTCCAAAAGATGTGCCACTCTTCTCCCTCTCTCCAACTGGTAAGTTGCAGCTTGCCTCTTTGAAAATGAGCAAGTGTGTTGTGTGATAAAGTGAGGCGCTAGCCTCTCTATATATACAAGACTGGCACATGTGAAGGGTCTTCACTGGCAGGGCCGACCTCTCACTCTGGGTGGGTAAACCCACCTTTATTATATTTATGGGTCTCAATAATGACTGTTGGGGCCGACTTCTTATTATGCCTATTACAATCGTCTGTTGACCAATCCGCAAAAGGGGATTTGGTCCTAATACAATTACCGACATGATTAATCCACAATGGGGATTAATCCTATGAATAAAATAACAATAAGAATAAGAATACTCTTTGCAGTTACATTATTTCAACACCATGCACCAACACCTATACCACAACAAGTACATCAACCATGCACCAACACCTGTACCACAACAAGTGCATCAACCATGCACATCAACACCATACCAATTACTAATTTTTACATCAACCATTCACCAACACCTATACCATGCACCTCAACTATCAACCATGTACATCAACAACATACCATGTATCAATCCTGTACCATACCATGTATCAACCATGTAAATCAGCAATGTACATAAACACTCATACCATACCATGTACCAACAATGTATCTCATGTACCATATCACTCAATCGTGTCATACACCATATACCATAGGATATACCAAGCAAGTACTATCAATGGTGTACCTCAACCAAGTACCAACATCACCAAGAGATGTATCTCATACATGTGCTACTATCGTATACCAAGTGTATTCCTCAACAATGTATCAATATCAATGATAGGACTCTAACATAACAACCATACACCATGTTCCAGTGCTTCAAGAGTATACCAAGCCTCAAGAATGTACCATAGCATCATCACCATGTAACCAAACTAGATACCAAGATACCAATACAACCAAGATGTACTCCTAATCAATGTACCATACCAATATCACCAAGATGTACCATGCATCAACAAGATATGCCTCTCAAGCATGTACCA
>WSFP011539092.1:0-11724 GCA_009831015.1 Picea engelmannii
GTTTAATTATAGAAGAGGTAAAAGAACAACTAATATATTCAAATCTGTAATAGATATACCATTTCCTGGCAAGATATTTTCTTCATGTATTCTAGAGAAGTTGTAAACTTATTGCATATACTTGGAAAGAAGTGTGAAGGTAGTGGGCACAGGAAAAAATGACTAGGAATTGGAAATTGTCTGAACCCGCCAACCCAACGATCTGCGAAATATATTCCAACAAACAACATTGTGGAAAGCATATGTATGGCCTTCAAAATAGGGTGACAGGGGTTCCCTAGGAGATGTGAGGCCCCGATGGTAAAATTGTATGTATCACAATTTTTTAGTGCAAAATGTCTAACACGGAAGAGACGATGTTTTGGGAGTTTGGAAGTAAATTTGTACATAGAGGAAGTCAGGGTGTTGTTTGCAGGTCAAGGAATATTGGAACTGTAGTTCGCCTATTCGAAAATCTGCATGAGAAAAAATTATGCTGAGTATACAATAGGGAAACGGTATTCAAATTATACTGAGTATATTGATATTTGTAATAGATATCCCGTTACCTGGAAGGATATTTTCTTCATGTTTTTGAAGAAATTGTCTACAAAAATTTACTATGACTATTTCTTGGAGGCATGGTGAGTTGTTAGGATTAAAGCTCATTTATTGCATATTTGGAAAGAAGTGTGAATGTTGCGGGCACAGGAAACAACGACTAGGAACTGGAGGCATGAAAGAGATTCCAAGAAACAACTAAGTATGGAAAGCAGGCGAACGGGGTTGAAAATTTGGTCACAATATCTTCCCAAGAGACATGAGGACCCGAAGGTCAAATTGTAGGTCATTTTTGTATCGCGGAAGTCTCGGTGCTGTTTGCAGGTCACGAAACAATGGAAGTGCAATCTAGAGCGCACGTGTTCAGAAATCTGCGATCTGAAAAGTTGTTAGGTATGGAATGGGAAGCGGTTGGTCAAATGGAGAAAGAGATTCAGACAAATGGAAAAGTATCAAAAGAAGATGGACGGGCTTGAAAATGGGGTGACAATAGTTCCACAAGAGACGTGAGGACTCGACGATCAAATTGTAGGTCTTGAAACTTTTGAGAGCAAATTGTCTAACAGGGTAGAGGGTATGATGTGAGATTCCGATTGTAAATTTGTATATAGCGGAATTATGCGTGCTCTCTGGAGGTCACAGAACAATGGAAGTGTAATCTAGAGAACGCATACCCCTGAATCCGCGATCAGAAATGTTTCTAGGTATGGAATGGGGAAGCGAGCAACCGGATTCAGAAGAGACGTGAGGACCCGATGGTCAAATTGTAGGTCTTGAAACTTTTTAGAGAAAATTTTCTAATGGGGCAGAGGGTATGATGTGAGAGTCTGGTTGTAAATTTGTATATCGCGGAAGTCTGGGTGCTCTTTGGATGTCACGGAACAATGGAAATGCAATCTATAGCGCCTGTGCCCCTGAATCCGTGATCAAAAATGTGGCTAGGTATGGAATGGGGAACCAGGCAGTCAGAGTCCCAATATAAAAGCACGAGTAAAAATGTGAAGCCATGAGTCCACCAACCCGGTCAACTAGATATTTTCAGTAAAACAACCAAGTAACAAGGAGAAAGTATAGGGAAAAGAGAAACGGGAATTTGGCTAAGTATAGAAGACGAAAAAAAGGACTAGCATATTCAAATCTGTAATAGATATTCCATTTGCTGGGAAGATATTTTCTGTATTTTTTTGGAGTTGTATACTTATTTCATATACTTTGAAAAATCCATTGCAAAACCATAATTTTCTAGTCCAATATTTTGTCTATTTAATCGTTTTCTATTGTGCTTTTACCATTAAAAAGGTTGTGAGAAAATTATTTGTTGAATATTAGTTTTTATTGCAACTTGTGGGGGGTGATTATGCACTTGATACATTGTTTCATGACTTTGACATATTAACTTGCGCGAACACGGGGACCGGTCAACCCGCGGGCAATCCAGGAGGACGAGAAAGTCAAGTCCAAGTTTAAAGGGATTTTGTTTATATATATTTAAAATGCATTCATATTAGTGTATCTTAATAGACTATTTGTGATCCAAATCTAAACCATGTTCGAATTTGAATGGTGTTATGGGCTCGCAATTTTTCTTTCAAATCCAAAAGCAACAGAGAAAAAAATATATGAATTTTCATTTCATATATCCAAGAATATTCTAAAATATAGGAAGTTGTAATATATGCATAATACAGAATAGGAACATGTACAACGAAATGAGTTAATTTTAAGAAGAAATACAGATTTCAAATAACAAAACCAAACATTGAATATCACCATAGAACAACCTCAAATATTTATATTCAGATAAACTGGGTCACAAAATACT
This sequence comes from Picea engelmannii, assembly GCA_009831015.1. Lineage (NCBI taxonomy): Eukaryota > Viridiplantae > Streptophyta > Pinopsida > Pinales > Pinaceae > Picea > Picea engelmannii. Next base: position 2,363 of record WSFP011539092.1, read on the forward strand.
TCCCAAAAAATAGTTGTCTTCGAATTTGAAAAATAATGTATAGTTCATTACATATTCTGAAAAATAAAAATGTGTGTGACATAATGACTGGAATTGGGAGTGTCGCGGACTACTAATCAAAGATGTACAAGAATAAATTCTGTAGAAAGAAGAAATTCGACGATGGAAACAACAATACCTGACAAGAAGAAAAAGAAAATTGTTAGTCCTTGGTTAAAAATTTGTTAGAGTAAGTGGATGAAAACATAAGAATGTGATCAATATCAACTTACTATGATAGTGTCCTATGCCTTGTCATTTGCTTGATGATGTCCTTTTATGGATTTCCTCAGCTTTGAGCTTCATTGGTTATCTGGAGGACAACCTTTTTGAACCATTCTTCGATGTAGCTCCTGATGGGCGCTATGTTGATTTAATGGTGGATTTTTATATCGAACAATTCAATTTCGAAGTCCCTCGAATCAATAGACAAGTTCTGAAATGATTCTTGAATATGTTGGTTTTTAATCACATAACCGACTAGCTAGGTTTTCACGTCATCTTCACCATATTCAAGAATGCCATAGAAATTTTCAAATGACAGTTTTTTATAGATATGAACTTGATCATTAAATGCTTGCTTGGTTAAAAACAACGAGTTGAATATCAATTTAGGGTCCTGGACTTCATTGGTGCTAGCATTGTGTTGTTCTTGAGCAAGTCATTGGTACTAGTACCGAGATCATTTAGGATGGTTTCAGTGAAAGAACTGTTGAAGTTCTACCTGACCATGAAATGTCGGACTTTCTGAGGTAGAGAGATGAATTGACTTTTTCTTTTCTCATGGGAAAAATGCAATCAGTAAATATACTGCCTTGCTATTCTAGCAAAAACCATTGTACCAGATATGTGACATGGGTAAAATTTATAGTTCATCTTCTTAAACATAGATATTCTAGGGAATGGGTAGCAATTTGCCACGACGAAAATTAGATAATATGACATAAAGAATTTATCATGCCTTCTATATTGCAATAACTGGGAAGAAATTTCAATGGAAAACAACTTGTCGCAATGGAAAATGTCTTTCTCCTTCACTGTAAAATATAAAATATATAGAATCATCTGAGAGATGTTAGCTACAGTTTATTGTCTGGCTATCCTCGTGAAAATCCATGCAATTTTCCGAAAAATGGTTTTAAATTCACTAACCTGTATTATGGCTATGTCTCGGGGAGCGTGCATTGGGTTCTGTAAGAACTTAGGCAAGAGGTACAATTCATTACCATGCTTCTTTAAGAACTGTCTACAATTCCCACCCTTGAAAGTAGTTGTTGGTTCGGGAAGTGGTAACATCTTTCAAAATACTTGAGGGTATAGGGAGACTTGGGAATGGTTTCCCAATTGGATAATCTGTTGGTTCGGAATATAGTTATTGGGGCAGCATGTGACTAGCTCCTTAAAGTAAAAATATTCGAAGACAGAAGTTGTCACTGCAATTCCATACGTGGAGATAAATTTATTTTGGGCAGAAGGGGATGATTAGTAGTAGTCATAAGCTATGGAGTAGTGAAAAATGTGGTCCTCGCGCCCAAAAATATTAAGGCTATCTCCACAAAAATGTTGTCGAGCTGCAACCATAAGTTGATGAGAACATTCCTTTGCTTGTCATAGTATTTAAAATGGACGGTGCAACATCATAATACAATCTCTGATAAATCTTGGTTCAATGTGTTTTAATAGGATATGTCCTCGACCTTTTCTCCTTTTAATTCCAAACTTTTCGATGTGTCTAGTGAGTCATGACTAATAAAGGCATAATTAATGTGCATTGGGAAGCACATGATGTTGGCGAGGATGGACGGCGGCGAAAACTGCTCCAGAAATTTTGTGTACCTGGAATCCCGACAACCCACGAATCTGTGAGAACATGAGCTAAACAATCCACTAAGTATGGAAAGCTGGGGTGCAATTATTTCAAAAATTCTGAGGTAAATAAACATTTTTCTGAATTGATATTTCATTCTTGCTATGATGATGTGGTAAAAAAACTAAAATAAGAAACTAATCAGATTCAATAATATTCTCCCATTAATGCATTTTAATGGAAGATGTCCTTGATCTTTCTGCGTATTAATGGAAATATTTTCAAACATATGTGATGAGTTGTCACTAGTTAAATCATATTTAATGTGCATTGGGAAGGGATGAAGGTGGTGGGGATGAAGGGGAGTGAAAAATTCCTTTTGTTACTTTTTTGAATGTGGGATTCTGTGGTCGAATTGTAGATCGCCCATGTTTTGGATGCAGTATGTATACTCCGAAAACGATGCATGAGAATTCGATAACGCGTGCCCGAGAACCCACAACCGTAAAATTGGATAAGTAAGGAAATGAAAGCGGTCGGTCGAACTCATTATGTCAAGATATATATCGATATAGAATTTGTGAGTCCACCACCTAGGAACTCGCTATCATAGAGGTCGATTTGTAGATCACCCAAGTTTTGGATGCAATATGTATACTCTGAACACAGTGCATGAGAGTTCGATAACTCCTACCCGGGAACCTGCAGCCATCAAATTGGCTAAGTAAGGAAACGAAAGTGGTCGGTTGGAATCATGATGTCAAGATATAGATGGATATAGAATTTGTGAGTTTGCCACCTGGGAACCCGCTATCATAGAGGTCAAATTGTAGATCACCCAATTTTTGGATGCAATATGTATACTCCAAACACGGTGCATGAGAGTTCGATAACGCCTACCCGGGAACCCGCGGCCATAAAATTGGCTAAGTAAGGAAACGAAAGCGGTCACTCGGACTCGTGATGTCATGATATAGATGGATATAGAATTTGTGAGTCTTCCACCTGGGAACCTGCTATCATATAAATGCGACTAAGTATAGAAGAGAAAAAAAAGAAAAAGATCCAAAAACTTTATGCTCAATAGACGAACACTTTGTCTGATAATTTTCAAGTGATGGAAATACATCGACTATGCGTCATGAGAGTTCCATAGGGCCAAGCTGAGAACCGGTTGGCATAAAACTGCCCAAGTATTGAAATGAACAACAGTCGGTTGGACTCGTGATGTGAAGATATAGATGGATATTGAATTTCTGAGTCCATAGCCCCGGGAACTGGCGAGCATAGACATGTGACTATACTATGTATAGAATAAAAAATGGATAATAGAGGGGAAGAAGAAAAGGGAAAAAGAGGAAAGTATAGAAGAGAAAACAAAAGGGAATAAGAACTTTATGCGTCACAGAACAACACTTGATGTTAAGTATGGAAAGGCGGGTCGGTCAGACGAAGTTATCATAGGCACAGTGAGGCTTGTGAGTTTGAGGAGCCCGAGGTCGAATTGTAAATAATCCGAGTTTTTTGTACAAGATGTATATCCGAACACATATCATGGGAATTCGATAATGGCTTCGGGGGAACTCGTGGCCACAAAACTTGCTAAGTGTCGAAATGGATTGTGGTCGGTCATATGCGTGATGTGAAGATATATACGAATGTAGAATTTCTCACTCCGCCACCCCGGAAACTCGCGAGCATAAATATGCGACTAAGAATACAAACAAAAACGGATAATACAGGGAGAGAATAAAAGGGAAGAATGCGTAAGGATAGAATAGGAGAAATAAAGGGAGAAAAGTATTGTATTCATGACACAAGAACACCTAATTCTGATAATTATCAAGCTATAGAAACACATCAACAATGGGAAAAATATTTTCAGCCATGAAATACAGTTGAAGCTAAACAGACCCTGGTCCAAGATAAAAGATATGTTTATATCTATATCAACAAGAAATAGACAAAATATATGACATGGCACATTTATATGCAAGCATTCAGACGGAGTCATCATAGGTAGAGTGAGGCTTGGGGGTTCGATTCGGGGGTCGAATTGTAGATAAACGAATTTTTGGGTGCAAGATGTATACGGCAAACACGGGGCATGAGAGTTCGATGGTACTTACGCAGGAACCTGCGAGCATAAAATTCGCCAAGTATGAAAACAAACTGCGGTCAGTCAAACTCGTGATGTAAATATATAGATGGACATGGAATTTTTCACTCTTCTATCCTAGGAACCCGTGAGGATGGACATGGGACTAAGTATAGAACCATAAATGGATAATGGAGAGGAAGAAGATAAGGGAGAACGGATAAGTATAGAAGAGAAAAAATAAAGGAAGCAAATAACTATGTGGGTTACAGATCAACACATAGTGCGATAATTATCAAGCCATAGAAACACATCAACTATGGGAAAAACATATAGTTGGACAAACTGGAGAACGTATGTAGATCAGAGCTTTTTTGCAACCATACCAATGAAGTCTCAGGCATACACATGTATTTTCTACGGCACATTGCAATCCATCCTTGTGCCCAATGACTGTGTTCTTGTTTCAATCTAGAAACACAAAGAATACAATGGACATCAAAGCAAGTTGCTACGTAGGAACACATGAAAACAAAGATGAGTACAAATTTATTTATTTGAATACACCAACACAAAAAATAGAATTGACATAAAGAAAATTCAATATACAGGAAGATATGGAGTATCCAAGGAAAAAAATAACAGAGCTACAAATTAGTGTAACAAATATAGACAGAGTAAATGAAAAACAATTGGATATGGAACACAGGTATAAATATGCACCTTTGCATGGATTCTTCTAAACATGTGGTTAAGACTTATTTGTCGTGTCCAATTCTCCACTTTGTTTCTATGAAAAAAAGCACAAAACAAAATGGACATGAGCATAAGTTCACATATAAAGAAAAAAGCAAGGAATATGTACATAGAGTAAATAAAATAGAGTAACAGATAGTGCTATAAGAATATAGTGTTTTTTTTTGTTTATCCATGATTGTGTATATATAAAAATTTTGTGTAAAAAATGTCTGTGCCCAAAATCAATTACAGAGCAGGTAAAACTAAGCAGTTGGATAACATGGTTTTCTACAACAAGATAAACATATATTCTTTGAAACCTAGAAATACGATTTTGCAATATGTTTGATGTATATTTCATAATTCAAGTGCAATACAAATTGCATCGTGATCAGACCAGTATGTGTACAAACCAGGCAAAACTAAGAAGTTGGATAACTTGGTTTTCTGCAACAAGGTAAACATATATGCTTTGAAACATAGAAATATAATTTTGCAATATGTTTGATGTGTCTCTCATAATTCAAGTGCAATACCAATTATACCGTGATCAGACCAGTATGTGTTTAAGATAAATATGTTGTATTGAGAAATGGGCACATTCGACCATACATGGTCAATAAGTGTGTTTTGTACATTCCTTGTGTTGTTCAAAAGAAAGCGGAAACTATATTTGCACATGTACTTTTCCAATTCTTTTGTTCTAGCATTAGTTTGTAACATGTAAATGTTGAAGTCTCCTACAATGACAATGGTTTCGTTCAGATGCAAATGCTCCAATGCATTGGAAAGAACATTTAGTCTGTTAGACAATGTTTCATGGGGAGCGGCATAGAGATTAAGTATTGCAATTTCCAATCCATTGAACAATAATTTTGCAAGCACCATCTCAACATTGTTTTCTTCGAAATGTATATGGTCCAAAATTGTTACATGTTTTTTTACCAATATCATCACCCCATATTTAATGTAACTCGATATGCAATGTGATTTCGAAATTGTTTATTTTGAATGCATAATGCCATGTATGTTTCCTATAAGCACAGAATATTGGATTGCATTTTGTCATAGTCATTGAGTATATCATCCATATGTGCACGTAAGCTACATGTGCTAAGTGAGAGAATTGATACATATGATTTTGTTTGTATGGATTGGTAATCATACTCCAGATGCCACTTTGCGGTAGTCCTGAGGCATTCCATTTCAATATCAGCTTTTTGTTTGACTTTGAAGTTATCTTTTGTAAGAGGACTTAGCAAATACAAGGAGTCTATACTTCTGACACGGGACAATGTTGTGTATACAAGTCCATGCATTTGAATTCCAATAGTCTCAAATGCAACACTATCAAGTGTTAGTCCTTGCAATCTGGGAACTGTATGTGCACATGCAAGTTTAATTGGAAACTGTTTTCGAATCTTCAGTCGACATGTCTTTGTCGATTTCGATACTGGTTTTTCTATTCACGAGATAGGTGTCCAATCACTTGCAGAGTTTGAATTATATATATAAGCCAACTTGTTTGCTTGTCGGTGGCCTATATGTCCTTCATGGAACTTAATCCAGAGGACATCAATTTTTTTTTGTTTTGGTATAGCCTTTGAGTATTCCATCTGCACCATTGACCAATCCATTCTGTGAATCATAGTTGCAGCCATATATTTCAACCAACATGTCTACTTTTAGGACAAGTTGCAAATGTAAAGTGGTTTTATGTTCATGATGTGGCACATTTCCATGATTGAATTCTTCGAGGTCAATTGAATTGATAATGATATCATCACCAGGCATGAGCGATAGCATGAACCTGTTATGCATTGCAACATCCCTATTCGTGTAGAACAGGTAAGGGAAGGTTGGCTATGTTGGTGCAGGTCACATGCACCTCGAATTGATATATGTTAAGTCATCGCATGTTTGGTTGTTTGTCTGCATTCTATTCAGAATTGCAATAAATGTTTCATTTTTCTGGCGCATTGTAGTATGCAATTCAAAGCATTTATTATTGTCTTTCCAGATGTCATGGGTCACTGTTTGCATGTTAACTATAGGTTGTTCAAATATCAAAGAATCTTGGATGGGTTATGCCTGGTAAAGATCTTCACAGAATATCATATCAATGTTTCCAAAGTATTTCCTGTGCACATGTTTTATGTTTCTTAGTTGGTTGTCAATGGAATATAAGAAGTGACTTCCAATCAAAGATGCCTCATATATGAAGACAATTTGTAGTTTGTCATAAATCTTAGACAAGGTATCTAACATTTCCTTGTTGAGTGGAAGAAACTCTGACTTGTTAAAAGGCATCAAAAATGCAAAGTGGACTATTGTTTCGTATGCATTATATGCAGCTTTTCTTGTATATGAAACTATTAAGCCCTTTGGTTTCATAGGATCAAAATAATTGTTTGAATCATAGATTCATATAAGAATTTGGAATAGTTCTTTAGCTATGAATGTCTTCCCTATTCCTGCTCCACCTATAAGGAACAAGTGCACAGGAGTGTGCATGTTCAAGTGTTTTTTAAGCGCAATTTCCTTTAGAATTGTTTGTTGTTCTCGATTCAACAGAATTTTGATTATGTGGTATTCATTATTTTCAATAAGGAAAGGATGTTTTGTGACTTAAAAACCAAGATTCATACATTTTTCAATGCTACATGCTTGAGGACGAGGCAAATTTTCTCGCATGTCATAGGACTCGTAGGGATTTCTAGTTTTTTTTCGGTTTGTGAATGTCTGATAAAGTTTGTCAGGGTTTTCTAGTTCATTAACTGCACTTTCTAGATCACCCCATGTTGGATTAACATTGCAAGTCAATCTAGATTCATTGGTTTGCATTATAGTCTCAGAGGCAACATACACAACTTCCCATGTAGGGAAGTTATGCTTTAATGTGATTTCCTTTTGATCGAATGGAACATATAAAAATAGTTTTTCTCTACAATAGTTTGCATAGTTAGTATGTTTGTTGTACTTGACAAACCGTATCATAGACCATTTTTTTTTTTTTTTGATATGGGTGCACCATTTGTTTTGTAATGCGATACGAATTCTGCTAAGAATATATGCTTAATAGGAGATGGATGCTGGAGGTAATAACAATAATAGAGTGACAGAGCATGTCCTTTGAATTGTCAGGCTCTTGTTGTAGCAAAGACGATGGTTTAAGAACAAACGTGTGTTTCTCAAGTGGAGATGTGTTTATGAAGACACATTTTCTTGAACTACTATTCAGGGGCAGGGAAAGTGAAATGTGGACTGCTTGTTGAGCAGACATTTGTTGAAGATTAAGTAATGTATTACCAAGCATGTGTATCATTTTTATAGCATCAATATGACTTCTTTCATGTTCTTTTCGTATTCTTTTGAATGCACCTGTCATGGATTTGTCAACCTTTGTCATATACGAGGTACAGTACAATGTTGCAGCATATGCATTGAGGACATACTGCGCATCTGTGTTTGCATTCCACATAACTGGAATTTCCTTGGAGAAACTGTTGTTCCAGATATGGGAAAGTTTTCGTTTAAGGAAAATTGTTGGTTGTTTAAGCATACATTGTATCGCTTGGATGTAGTCATCTTCTGTTAGTTTTAGATGCATCAAGAAATCATCGAAGCTCATTAACCCATCAAAGTCTCATTTTTTCTGGAAATGTGAACAAGGATCTAGATTTATCAATGGCATCATTTTCCTCTAAACTAAGTGGCTCTATGATTCTTGTTGTTCTCATTGGCGGCATGGGGAATTTCCATCTGCAATGCGAGTTTTTTTCTTTTTTTACAACTTTTTGTATGATAATGTCTATGAACTTTGGCAAGTTTTGAATCCAAATTATCTGTGTTGCATGTTATGTATTTGTCCAAAAATTGTTCGACCTGTGAGTTGTTATCATCTCCATAGACCGGTGCACCCTCTATCCACAAGAGTGTGTGGACATGTTCACTCCCCCTATTCTGGAATTCAGTCACAAAAAAGTAGTCTGATATTTTTCCGAAAAACATTTCATCATGGCATATCAATTGTCTCAAAGAATTTATTCTATGTCTATAGCAGCGAGTACATGTCGATGGGTCTTTTCTTATGAGGTAGTAAATGTTATCATTTTCGAGTGTATCCTTTTGTTTTTTACCTTTCCTGTTCATATGCAATTAAGATACCACAACCACCAATGGATCCCAACGATTCTTTGCACTTGTAAATGTGATGAAAAATGTTGGCAGTCCCAATTGTTGGATCATTGCAAAAATATTTTTCTTGTTTTGTTGCAAATAGTCAGGAGAGATGTGAATGTTTTTGAAATCTATGTATCCAATATCAGATTTCAGGATTTTTTTAAGGTTTACTTTGTACTTGACATCTTTGGCCAACAAATTTCTTCCTTGCAGCTGGCCTTTTCTTATTCGTACCCACATGCAAGAGAGAACTTGCTCTATTATTATGTGCATTGTTTTGAAAAACAAATTTGTTATGTGACAAGAGAAGTCACCGCTTGAATGTAGAATCTCCCATCAAACTATTTTATGATAATTGAATCATTCTATAATGTCACTGGGACATGGATATCCATAGAACAGTTTTGGGAAGTTCATTTCCTCTACAAATATTTCCTTGAATATTCCAAGTGGACGTTGTCCCTCAGCAGGTGCAATTTTGACAATCTTGTCTTGCAA
>WSFP011539095.1:0-11724 GCA_009831015.1 Picea engelmannii
ATGCTATTATCTCTTGTGTATTTATTGAAGAAGTGACATTAATATAAGCTTTTATTGCAATCATTGACTTCGTCAATAATTACTCTTATCATTGCTCATATATATTTAAAGATAGTCATTAAATTATGAAGTACTAACCACTGTAGCACGTTCTAGCTTTATTTGTCTTGTCTCGCAAACAGGTGCCACTCAGTGGGAGATCTTCTCCTTGACTATCTCTATTGGCAGTAATCTGTGAAGGGAAGCCTATCCTTAACCTTGGAAGCTTTAAACCTTGATCCTTCTCCTTCAGAACCCCAGATTACTAGGGACGTCTCCCTTGGGATTAGCCACCCTAAATAGAAAGAGCTCCCCATCGAGGTGACAGTGGGTGGGGAAGCTCCTGTTATGCCAGTTTGAAGCCTTGACTCAAGCTACCTAAACCCTTCCTACAAACTGTGCGATAACAAGCAAAAAATACATTCAACCGCGATTTACGAGAATCTGATCGACCACCATTTCTTTTCATACCTAGCCAATTCTATGACTGCCGGTTCCTGGGTTGGTGCAACAAAAATCTCATTCCTCATGTTCTGTGATATACATCTTGCACCCTAAACTTCTCTCATCTATAATTCCACTCTTAGCCAACTTTATGGTCGCAACCTTCACTATACCCTGGTTCACAATAATTTCAAACCATTTATCGCTCTCTTCAACCCCCGCCACATTCTCGTCCTTCCCAATGCACATTCATTATGCTTTTACTAGCGACACCTCAGCACACAGGTTTGCTTATTGGCATTAATAAGCAAGAAACACATTCAACCATGATTTACAGGAATCCGATTGACTGTCGTTGCTTTGCATACCTAGCCAATTCTATTTCCGCTAGTTCTCGGGTTGGTGTAACCGAACTTTCCTTCCCCCTGTTTCGTGATATACATCTTGCACCCAAAACTTTGGTGATCTACAATTCCATAGTTATCCAACTTTATAACCGTCGATCCCTAGTTTGGCGCTATTATAAATCTTGCACCCAAAACTTCCGCCATCTACAATTCCATCATGTACATCTTGCATCGAAAACATCTGTGCTCTACAATTTCTTCATCTCGCAAGCTTCACAAATATTTCAAAGCATTTATCACTACATTTCATCCCCGCTACCTTCGCGTCCTTCCCAATGCACATTGGTTATGCTTTTACTAGTGACAGCTCAACACACATGTTCGAAAAAAATTGGCACTAATAAGCGAAAACCTCGAGGACATCTCCCATTAACACGCATTAAACCATGATTTATGAGAGTCTGACGGACCGCCCTTCCTTTCCATACTTACCCAATTTTATGGCCCCGGGTTGTTGTCTTGGCGTTATTGAACTCTCATTCCCATGTTCCGTCATATACATCTTGCACCCAAAACTTCCATGCTCTACAATTCCACCCTGCACTAGAACTCGCAAGCTTCACTCTACCCCAGTTCACAAAACGTTTCAAAGCATTTATCGCTCCCTTCCATACCTGCCACCTTTGCGCCATTCCCAATGCAAATTAATTATGCTTTGCTTAGTAACAACTCACCACACAAGTTAGAAATGATTGACAATGCACATTAATTATTAAATTACTATTCAATGTAATTTCAATATACCTTTTAACCTTTTAATATTTACAATTTTCTTTATCATTTCATTTCTAAAAAACAATTGAACATAACTTTTTAATATTTTTTAAACATCTATTCTAATTACCTTTTACTTACTTATCATCACCATGAATTTAATGAGTTGAATTTATGTTTTGATTAATATACAATTTTAGTTTATTTTTTTGAAAACTTTAGTTGATAGAAAATTAAAAGAAATGAAAATTATTAGTTTAAATGTGTTATGTTTTTTTTTTTGGCATATTTTATTTCAGAATTCAAAAATGCAATTTAAATAACAAAAAATTGTGATTTCTTGTAGTGTATTTTTGTAATTAACTTATTTTTATTATTGGAATTTAATGTTCTGATTAATATACAACTTTAATTGATTTTTTTGAAAACTTAAATTGATAAAAAAATTAAATTAAATGAAAATTTTTAAATCTCTTTATTAATCCAAGTAGTTTAGATGTTTTTTAACATGCTGAATCCATTTTTACATTCAAAAATGTAATTTAAATAATATAAATAAATAAATTTATATTCTTCCATTAAAAAAACACAACAACATATTATTAAAAATAAAATAAAAATAAAAATTGAGAGTGCTTTCTCTGCATGATGAACGTACTCTAAAAACATGGTTCACTGCAATTTGTGCTGATGACGGCAGGAGTATCATTGTGAAACAAAGTGCGGCGTGAAAGAGAGGACGTCGCTGATAAGATGGGCATCATTAGTATAAGAGAATAAATAAACCGCAAGACAAATAAGCCGCCACCTGTAAACTGCGTAGTGCCTTGCACTGGACATTGAATCTCCGGACGATTTGCCCACTCATGGCGTTATCCTTGATTGGATGTTGTGGTTGGTTGTCACTCATGGCGATAGAGGTCAGGAGGTGAAGGCATTAAAATGAGAATCATACAAATATGGCCATGAAGATAAAGCAGCTGCATTAAAATGCAAATAACTGCCATTTGAGAAAACAACTGTGAATATATTAGTTACCATATCTCTTTCTGGGCATCAACCAGAAGGAAAATGATAAGAGAGATCCACTCTACAGCAGTTTCTCGCCAGGTTTCGAACACAACACCAGAAGGAAAATATCTCTTTCTGCGCAGCAGGTTTCGAACACAACACCAGTGGACGAAAACGAACAGAGGATGATCCTTCTCTGTGAAGGGTAAACACACAAATCGCTTCCACAGAGTCTGTTATTCAAAGGTGTGGTTAATTGGAAATGAGATTTGATCTGTTTCTTCTATTTGCATCTTTCTCTTTTCGATTACGAGTGTTTATTACTAGTGTTTCACTGATACTGAACACTTGGTTTCTTTGTCGATAAATTAAGATGCTATATGTGTATTTCCATAGATAACACAGAATTAAGAGATTTTATATTCCTGATGTCTTACAAAATTTGGCATAAACCGCAGAAATTGTCTTTGCATTAAAGTTGTATGCTTACCTGGAATGTGAAAAACATAAAGGAATATGTTCCTTACTGTCTCTACCGACTGGTGTTTCTATTGGGCCATGGGCATTATGTTGCGCCATCTTCTGGTGTTTGCTTTTCATATTGTACTGTGTGTTAATCTAGTGATTAGAGCACTGTCAAAAGATTGTATCACTTCTGTGAAGTCTTCGTCGGGCTGTCTTGACCTGGTTAGAAAAGCACACTGATATTGAGAATTGGACTGTTAATGAGTTTTCATCAACATAAACAACTACGTTTTTTGTTTGGTTTTTGATGTACTCTGAAGACTTCACTCCAAGAACTGGTTAGTATCACTATAAAAATGAAGTTATTGTCATTTTAAGAACCAAAAAAACAGCGATTCTACCCAATTTAATATAAATAAACAGTGAATAAAGGCTCTAATCAGTAATATTATTTATGCTTTACCATTGTGCAAGGACAAGGCCAAACGTGCAGACAACGCTGGTAGATGTTGTATAATACTCATCATGTTAATATGATATAGCTTGTTATTTGTTGTGTTATTTAATAGTAAGTTAATTTTATAGTAAATGCAGAACCCACAACCTGTGTGACTCAGTAGGGATTGACGTTGCAAGGAAGCACTGATTCACATGTTCAAGGAAAGGAGAGGGGTTGTCATGTATTGTTTGCAGTATAGGCCTGCAAGAACAGACAAATTTCAGTTGATACATGAAGTACAGGCCTGTTTAAGAGAATTCGCTCACAGTTGCCTCTGGCTCACTTGGACACATGACCAATCGATCAATTTCTCCATCTCACTGAGTCTGAGTTCTTCGTCATTTCGGTCTTGAATTTGTTTCTGAACCATGTTTCACCACATGGCTAGGTCTTGGCATTGCACTAGGTTTCTCATAGGACTTAGGTTTTCTTACCAGTCAAACAATTTGTCTTTGTCATTAAATTGTATATTTATTTTTGCTGGTCATATTATGTATTATGTGGTTTTTTTTTTAATTTTTGTTATGAATACAATAATAATTTTTGGGAGATATCAGAGGGCACATCCAAACTATGAAGATGTTCCAAAACCCACTAGCAACTGAAATGAATAAAAACAAGCATTGCAGAACTTGTTGCATGTAAAGAACATAAATATACTCAAATAATGATGTTTCTATTACAACAACAATTTTCTAATATTTTTGTACAGATACATTCCCAACCATATAAATGTAGCTTGGCCAATGATCACAATAATCAAAAACACAAACTGTCTACTATCTTCATCATCACTCTCTGATTTATGTGTGACTAATCTCTCAAAGTAGGTTGTAGGCCATGTTCTTGAGGAAGATTCCATTTAAAACCTTCAACAGTTAGGACAAGCGCTCTTGTCTTACCATTTAATCATGGCTTGTTTTACCTTCAAGATTCAATATCTTATACTACCACCACTAAATAAACTATCTAAAAACTCTCAAAATCAAACAAAAAATCCCTATTTCACCCACACAAACAAGAAAAGTCACTTCTATTATTTCTATTGAACAACAAAAGGATCTTTCATTCTCACTAGTCTTTTTCCAAAAGTTGGTATTTTATGTTCAATGTACTTGCAATTTACATGATGTGATTCTCAATCTTTAAACTTTAAGTTTCAAAGTGCTGAGATTGCAATTTACATGATGTGAGTTGCAATGGAGATGATTTTTTTTTCTAGTATACCTAAAAATTCATTGTGGACATAGTGTATGCATATCTAATAGTTTCTCTCATATCTCACAGTCTCATTTGAAGGTCTCACGGGCATAATTTGTGTTTATCTCAGAAGTCGAAATCTCATCTCAGAGTCTAAGCACTGTTGGCGCAGTCTCAAAATCTCATTTAGGAGAATCAAAGGCTCATCCAATAAAATTGTTAACCTGTTTTCTGTTTTACTTTTTATTTTCTGATTATTTTTTTTTAAAACACAGAGTCGGATTCTCTTAAATGGTGCATGCTAAAAATCAACGATCTTCTTAACGAGGGGTAGGTTCCTCGCTTCAAAACCTGTTCACCGCCCATTCTTCATTAGATTACGGCCCTTGTATATCCCCAAGCAAGTTGTTGAATACAGCACCTACCTGTCAATATCAAATGGTTCAACGATCAACCCGTGGGAACGATGTTCATAACCAACGTTAGCGCCATTGCGCTACAACCAGCGGAGGAGGAGATTCTATGACAAATGGGAAATGTGGGAAGGGTTGTCCAGGTGCAGCAATGGTCGTTCCATGCCTATCAATGACAAATTGGCTAAAAATGTTCATCTAAAGACATAATCCCACATTGAAAAACGTCTTGAATATATTTTATTCCTGGCTGTGTAAACTTCATATGCTATATTTTATTTATATTTTATTCATGGTTATGTAGTGAATTTTTTTTATTTAACTAACACAATTATATTATTAAAAATTGGTTAGTAGAGATGTTTTGAGTGGGCGTCATAGTTAAAAACATGTATTTCCTCCTAAAAGATTAATATTCAAATCTAGAGGAATAGAGTATGTATATCTCAGTTTAGTAGAGATTATCTTTGATCCTAAAAAACAAGCCAAAACTTCCTATTATTGAAACCTAGATCTAACCATTAAGGATGAAGTTTAAGCCTATGCATTGCTGCAAGAGTGATGCCTGGCTAAACTCCATTTTTTCTTTAGAATCCAAAGCATCATCCAAAATTTTGAGACCGCATAACCATGACACATTCTTCGTCATCTTAAGATCCTTGTGGATAAGCAAGCTAATGTAGGCATAAAAAGAAAAATGGGTGGCTTGTCGATTAATGGGACCTTGGGTTTTAATCCCATTCCCTAAACCCCCCTCAGTTTTAAACGCTACTAACCTCAGTCTACCTCACAACCGCCCTTTATCAAATCCACTTCATGTGTCAGAGTTTCCTTTCTTCTCCATGGTTTGTTACTCTTCATTTGGACCTGAAATAAGTCCTCTCTTCACGGTTCTTCGCTTGTGTATGTGGGAGAGGTACGCTCGCCATGACTGCGAAGTAAAGTTTCAACAGTCATTAGGGCAAGCCGACGACCTTCGAACATTAGTCTAGGCAATTCAGGCCCGCTTGAGTGGCCTTTCATCTCAGGTTCTCTCAGCCCTCGAGTTAATTGTCAAGCACATGCAATCTCTCCATTAGTTTCAAGACAAATGTAGTGTCATTAGAGTAATTGGAGGAGCTCCAATCCATATTTGCTCAGTCCACAAGATCCTCGACGACGCCAGCTGGTTTATAAGTGTTCTCATCTCAAGCTGGCTTCAACCAAATCCCCGAATTGAACTCTCTGGCCCTTGTGCCAACAATGGGCACTTCAGGTATGCAGGAATTGCCTCCCTTTGGAAAATGAAAGATGCAATGCTTCTACTAGTTAAACTTAGGGGTCTTTGTCAAAGTCTTTACTGTCAATTATTTTGAATTATGCTCTTTCGATGAGCACTTGTTAGCATATGTTAGACTTTGCATGTTGATATGGGCCCCTAGTTTTGATTACACACCCATTAATATATGTATTATATATGAATATATATTAATGTATTAAAACATTAATTAATGTATTAATACTTAGGGTAGTAGGAGTGGGAAAGATTCTTTTTGGTCCGAGAGGACAAGTTGAATTTACCTATTTTTGGAGTTTAGGTTTGATCACTATCAATCAGTACTTAGGGATTTCTATTGCTAAAGCTCATGGCCTTCACAAAATCACCATTTTAGGAGATTCAAAGAACACTATTAGGCACTTCCATCTAGGCACTCAACCCTGAGATGCGCGGCTAAATTCTATCTTCTTCATAATCTAACGTGTCATCCGAGGCTTGAAACATTGGACTCTTGGCATGTTTTTTGTCAGCTAAATTCCCTACTAGATCATCAAGCAAATAAAGGCGCAACTGGGAAAATGGGGGATCTAATGATCAATCGGACTTTGGAATTTTTCCCCATCCCCAAATTCCCCCTCCAATTAATACCCCTCACCACAAGCCTCGTCATGCCTGCGACTTGTCAAATCCTTTCCTTGCGTTGGAGAGCTCCTTTGTCATATCAACTAAACTAGTTTTGTCTGACCTTCAGACTTATCGATTCTCTCCATTCGTCGACTCGTGTATGTGGGATTGCTATAATCAGCATGGTTGTGTCACTCATTCTGTGTAATCATCAATTTGTGAGGATATGGATTCAGAGGGGATGGGAAATAATGACCTTGACTTCCCATGCATGCTCTATGGTCCTTTGGCCTGATCACTTCCCTCTTCATATTTAGAAAGACAACTACCTTGATTTGTCCCAATTTAGAAATCTGTCTTCTCCTAGTGCTCCTTTCTTCAGGCTTCCTCATTTGCGGGCATTCCATGGCACCCCATCGGTGTGCTTGCTCAAGGGTGTAACTCAATCAACTCGAAGAGGAGGAAAACGATCTTAGGGCCTTGGTTTAGGCTATGCATGCAAAAACATTAGAGCAGTCTCTCAGCCCAAGTCCTCTCAGCTCTTGAGCTTACTGTTCAATAAAGGCAGTGTCTCTATAAAATCTAGGATGAATGCAATGTTGTCATGGTACAACTGGAATATGTATAGGCTCGGTTCATTCAGTCCATAAGTCCTTCGACTGAGTCTAAGGGTTCTGAAGTAACCCTCCCTCAAGTTTGAACCAAACAAATTTCCGACTTGAATTCCCCAGTGCAGGTATCAGCTATGGATAATCTGAGTATGAAGGCTATGTTTCCCACTAATGGTTGAGTGACACAATGTCTTTACTGGTTCTGCCTAGGGGTTTTTGTCAAAATCTTCACTGTTAAATTCCTTGAAGGATGTTCTTTCCATTAGTTTCTAGTTTTGATAATTGTTGCTATTGAAATAGGTTTGCTATTATTCATTCATATGATACATATATAATTGCATTATTGTGACCGTTGGATTCGTATTCCAATAGGTCTCTTGGAATTTTGATGATCGCTCATATTCACTTGACTATTCATATTCCAACACAAGTGAATGATACCATAACCCTTAACAGATTAGGTTTCCAACATTCCCCCCTCTTAATATGAAGAGGTGTATGTGGGTCCAAGAAGAAAGATGAAATTTGGAAGTGAACAACTGTTGATGGATGAATGTGCTCTTTGAATTTGGTGGTTTTGGGATGACCACAAACCAAAATGATAACAAAAGATGATGCATTCTACTAAATGGTGATGGTGGTTTAAGGTAGGCCAAAAACCAATTTGGTGGTTTACGGATGACTTCAAACTCTCGATCTTGGCTCCAGGCTCAATGGTTCCTGGAACATTTCCTAAGTTAGCTAGAAGATGGAAACTGATGTCTTCTGCTAATTGGAAGTGCTCTCAAATGCTGGTTTAAACATGACCATAATTGTTCTGAAGCAGAAGTTGAATGTCTTCTACCAAGTGGAGGTTTAAGGAAAACCACAAAACGTTGTCTAGCAAAAGGTGCAAGTCTTCTACTAAGTGGTGTTTCAAGGAAAACCATAAACCAATCTGGTGGTTTTGGGTGACCACAAAGCGAATCACGTTCGCTTGTTACTACTCGATTAAAAACCATAAACCAATCACGTTCGCTTGTTAATGCTCGATTGATAGGACTTTGAAACTTGAATCATGATTGTTAATCACCGATGTTGTTCCCCCTTGTTAAGTGCAATGTGAGAATATGCAAATCCTTTCACTGCAAGATGTGTCAATACTCGAGAATGAATTCTTTGGTATGATTGCTATATCTTTTTGACTGTTGATGGCCAATGCCAATAAGTCATCCACCCATAATGTTTTTTACTCTTGCATATTTCTTGTGGTTAGAACATCTCTTTGAATGATGAATGTGCTTTCCATAATGCTCATAGGGATGGAGATCAAAAGACTGGTTTTCCATGTGGCCAATTCAATGACAATGTTGGCATTTAAGAATCTTCTCTTGAACTAGAGTAGGTGTTGGACCGTGTCATGCTTGTGTTCATTCTTCTTAACGCTGAGGATTTTAGACCCAAGGTTCATCTAGATTTTACCAACAAAAAATCCCAAAGCATTGACTTATCAATCTTCAACTAAGGACGAATAAGATCTCACAAGAGACATAATGAGGATCACAAAGGCCATCTGGTCTTGTGATGGGGATGAAACACTAAATACATAAGTATCCATCCAAGATGACATTCACGCACTCCATTAATGACAACTTGATATTATCAATATGTAAAACAATACACACATATTCATATAACACATGAGTGACATACGAAAGATCATAATTGTTGTAGTGTTATTATTCCTTTCATTCCATAGAACACAAGCATACATTAAGAAAACTATATTCAACAACAAAAGAGTCTCATGTCCTCTTTAGATAATTCCCCATAGTTACAATAGATTATGTTCTACGCATATTTTTAGACCTCAGACGTATGAAAAACTCATACTTCTATTCAAAATCATCACAACATTACACTACTACAAAGGCTCAAAGAGAGCTTGACACACAACAAACAACTTAATGAATCCTATAAGTGTAACTCCATTTTTGATGTCGATGCTTCCTTTTATAGCTTCCTTTGTTCGAGAGCTTTGTCTCTTTTAGTTCTACTCCACTTGCTCTACTGAAAAACTACCTCGCACATTTCTGGCACTTTCCTGCACTCCATGTAGCCTTCTCAAATCAGGACAATCTTACTTGCCTCACCAGCTCATATTTTTTTAGCTTCACGTTCCCTTGTGTTGTTGGCAGTAATCATTCGAGGATATTTTTCGACGATTCCTTTCTTGATTCCGACATGCATCTTCTTGATTTCTGGTGCACATAAAAACTCAGACCATCGCATATTTGATAGATCTCAAACTTGATGCACAATATCAAAACTTGGTCTAAAGAATACTTTTTTTCATTCTCCACGCATTATCTTAGGCATGCACAAAATTGGAATGGGCGCGCACAATTTCAATTGTGCGAGCGTGTGAGATTAACCCAAAACTTTGGGTGCCAAATGTAGGTGAATATGAACTCTTTTAAAGTAATCCAACATTCTCGAACTGGATCGGTTTTGTATAATCTGGAATATAAAGTGACTTCCTTTCCATATCCCATACATGTTTTATGCTTATTGTTCTTGATTTATTCCCAAGGTCTGATTATTGGCTTGGGAAGAGGAAGATGAACTTCATTTGTATTCATATCTGAAACTATTTCATTGAGTTTCTCATGCGCTGGCTATTGGTCTGAATCAACATCGTCATCTTCTTCAAAAATATGGTTGTTCTGAACAAGGACTAATTTAGAATGATGACTTTTTTGTTGTATTTCTTCTAGTTGGAGTTGTGATTCAAGCTGGAGAAATTTGATTTTGTCTTGAGAATTTTGTAAACAAGTTACAACATCAGAGATAGTTGCTATGTCAATTGTGACTGTATTGTCCAGAAAAGAGAGTATTAGAGTGTTCAATAACTCTAATAGTTCATCAATTTGAGCTATCTAGACACTCACTTAGACCTTAAGGGTTTCTTGTAACTCCACCCTTTAACAATCAAACTTTACAATTCAAATTGAACAAATGAAGGATGTCGAATTCTATCGAAAATGCACCCGTTTACAATGTAATTCAACTTGCAAAAAGACTATTTGCATGTTACAATTATTCTTGAAAATGCAAGTCTTCAATCTTGGGCATGAGCTAGAAATGAATGTCAAAGAGAAAGCTGACAAATTGATTTTCAATTAGGTTTAAAGGAGAGTTGAAAATGCAATTCAATAAAGCTACAATCAACTTGCTTAAGCTCAAAACAGAGAGTTGAAATGCAATTTTTAGCAAGCTAAATTCCTTAAAAGATTTAGCTTATGGGGCAGCGATTCAAAAAACTTGAAAGACTTACTTCTTAACTTTCAAAGGATGGAAAAAATTGAGAGAGCTAAAGCATAAGTGTTTAGTATGCAAAGCCATAAAAATAATGTTAAAGACATCTAATAAACCGATCACAATTATTCCAATGAAAAAAGAATGGAATGCATCGCTGGTGTATATCGTTGGAATGAGAACGACATCAAAGTTGCACAAAGTGTTGGCGTACATGCTCAATTACATACTTCGTGACATTCATTTTTTCCATTTTTCCCACTATTTAGGAGAACTACTATTTATAGAAGGTTTATTTTTAGCTGGTGGATTCCTATATTTAATACCATGGGTTTCTAAAACCATGGGCTCATAAACCACCATTAGGAAAATTTCTATTTTTTAGCTACCTTTATACAAATTTATATTTTTTAGCCACTATTAGATAAATTCTTATTTTTAGGAGATAATTCCTATTTCCTTATTTTAGGAGATAATTCCTATTTCATGGCTATAGAGCACACTTTAGTGAGAATATAAGCCTCCTAAAGAAGTGTGCATTATCCATCTTTTACTTGGAGTTAACTCATTACACTTATTTAGTAACTTTCCATATTTATGAAATTCTCTCTCAATTAAGACTTTAGTTCCATTGTTGGACTATTCTAGGAGAGTTTTTCTATTATGGAATGCAAGTTGACTTCATGGAGAGTTCTCACTAAGTTCACACCTATATTTTTTTACCTTTTCTTATTATTAACAA
>WSFP011539096.1:0-11812 GCA_009831015.1 Picea engelmannii
TTCTTTTGGTAAATGTAGAAATAATCACAGTCCAAGGACCAACATATATAAAAACGAAGGGAATAGAACTCACAAAACCGCAAGGAAATTAATCGTTCAGAAAAATAATAACTAAATATAATGCAAATTTTACATCTGCGTACCGTAACCGTATGCAAAGAGTCTGAAGTGGTTGTCACACGCTTCCACTCCGTCCAACTCTTTCTTGTTAACCGTTCAGACCTCACCGGTACCTCTCAACCAAAGCTAGGGGTACTCTTCTTCCCCGTGAGCCCCCTGAGCCGCAAAGGAGACCAGCACACAACTAGAAAATAAGCTAACACCCAGCTCGCCTCAGAAGGTCGACCTACAATTCCTATCCCAATTCCCACAAGAAAAATCAGTCAAGTAAAATTCGACAACATAACCTTACGCTATCCAAAGTCCTCCATTCCTCTTCTCTGCACTTTCTTTTATAGATTTCCTCTTAGTATCCTTTCCATTTGCACATTAATTTTATTTTATTAAAAATTAATTAGGAAATATCCTCCCCCGTACACTTGTCACCCAATCCCTTAGTTGCACCAGAAATTGATTTAATTAATTTAATTAAATTTCCAATTTCGATCACCCAGGTAAAAACATTCATAAAAAGGCTCATTGGTGTCCCTTTATTCTCTCAATTTCCTCTAATGAATGACACCCTTCTTAAAGTTTAGTTGAGTTCATTTTAGGAAAGTTGTGTAGACAAGATTCCTTTCTATGTTCCACATTCCTCTTGCATTTAAAATTTCCCCTTTCTATCTAAGTTCAAAAATAGCAAGTTTGCACAAGGAAACAATTATTTTTTTAGATAATTTACTCCATTAAATTCTAATTTATTTTTTTTCTCTTTTTATTTTCTTCACCCCACTTTATAAATTGTTTAATTATTTTTTTTAGTCCTCTTATCCTACTTAGACCCAGGCTTCAAGTTCAACATTAGCAAGTTTGTTTTTTAAGGGAAATGTTATAATTTAATAAACTTTAATTATACATAATTAATTTAAGGCTGACCATGTCCACGTAAGATATTGTTCTCTAGGTACCTAGGTTCATTGATTCACCTATGTTTAAAAACCGCGAGGTGCCCTTCAAGATCCACTACGTGCTCCAAAGGTGCCACTTGCCTTCATTCTAGTTTCCTTTATGTGACATGATTTTCAAGAAGCACTACGTGCTCCAAGGGTGCCACTCGCCTTTTGACTGATTTTGGTAGATGTCTAGCCCTTGGAGTAAAAATTATGTCAGATGACCTTTGTGGGATACTAAGGGCCTCTAAGGAATATGGACCATGCCTTATTGCGCACCCCTTAGAATCATCATGAGTGATTGTCACAATCAGCCCTCACGACATCGTGGATCTCTCGAACAAGGTAATTCTTAACCTACAGTTTGAGCCACATCGAGAGTGCTAGTAGGTTGTGGCAGGGTTGCTACCACACCTCTCCCTCTATATCTCTGGTTGTCATGCGTGACCTCTTTACTCCAAATGTGAATCTGGTTAGAAAGCTATCGTCATCCTGCATCCATCAATGAAACATGTCAGCGATCCAAAATCAACATCATAATATACCAGTCATATGTCACATATACAATAACAAAAATGCTCAAACCATAAACAATCCACTCCCTGACTCGATCCAGAGTCCAAGGAGGTCCATCGATGCCATCGTCATCCTCAATCATTTTAGAGTCCTACACACTAAGGAGAAACCAGTTAATAGAAACTGGTGATACAATATAATCAATAACATATCATCATATCCACAACATCATCATAATACATAAGAAAAAAAATCAATCATATAAGGAACTCGACCACTTGCACGCAAGTTTCCTGAAAGAATCATCATGAGTGATTGTCACAGTCAACCCTCACAAAATCGTGGATCTCTCGAAAAAGGTAATCATTAATCTACAGTTTGAGCCACATCAAGAGTGCTAGTAGGTTGTGGCAGGGTTGTTGCCACACCTCTTCCTCTATATCTCTGGTTTTCATGCATGACCCCTTTAATCCAAATGTGAGTTTGGTTAGCAAGCTATCGTCATCCTACATCCATCAACGAAACATGTCAGTGATCCAAAATCAACATCATAATATACCGGTCATATGTCACATATACAATAACAAAAATGCTCAAACCATAAACAATCCACTCCCAGACTCGATCCAGAGTCCAAGGAGGTCCATCGATGCAATTGTCATCCTCAATCATTCTAGAGTACTGCACACTCAAGAGAAACCAGTCAATATCACCTGTTGATACAATATAATCAATAACATATCATCATATCCACAACATCATCATAATCCATAAGAAAAATAGTCAATCATATAAGGAACCAGATCACTTGCACGCAAGTGTCCTCAAAGAATAAGTCCAATAAGGTGTGCGCAAGAGTAAGATGTTACATACACCCCCTCTTGTTTTAAACTTTGTCCTGAAGTTTAACAGTATACAAGTGCAAAAATAAGTATCTTGCAATATCTAAGGGTCTAACCATCAAACAAAAATGGAAACTACAAACGCATATCATATGCGTCATCTAAGGTAGTTGAGTGTGGACTATAATTTTTCTACTAGACCTTGATTTGATGATGCAGGAGCATCGTCAATAGAAAGTGAACACAAGTAGAGCCAACGCATTTTGACACATGTTCAAAAGTGTTTAAATCGTTTTGAAGTGGGATGCGCCAAACTTAAATGAAGTAGTCAAGAAAGGGCGTACTTGTGATTGTAATCAGACCTTGAGTGTCTCGCTCCCGTCTGAAGGATTAAAAAGCATTTATGATAGTAAATGTAAGTAGGTAGAATTAAATTCTAGAATATACAGTTTTAGGAGGGGAAGGAAAACCAACTATAGACACCCTCATATTGTATCATTGTAACATTATCAACTGAAGAGAGCATAGGAGAGCATAGAGAAGAAGAAGCGGAGAGCTGTGTAGAAAACACCCATGTATAGAAGTCCTGAATTAATACATGAAGCTTTGATTCAGACTTATGGTGTTGTGATATTCTTTGTGTATGCATGTTGAATATTATGCTTAGTGTTGTTTTACTCTTTCTGTCATGCATTTGCTATTTATGCTATGTATGTATGATTTCTTGTTGAATGTCTGAAATCTGAAGAGAGGGAGAGTAAGGAATGAGTTTCAATTGTTTCTCTATCTGAGTAAGAGTTTTCATGAAAAGAGTGCAACGAAATTGTCGACAAGGTGTGCATTGACAGAAATCAGAGTTCATCTCTAAAAGATCAGGAGGGATAACATTGTTCTGATTCTCGGTGCAAGTTAAGCATAGGGGTCGTGCAAAGTGTGCATTGGACGAGTAGAATCTCAGAGTTTGCAACCTGGGGGGATTGTTGAAAGACTGTTGTCGCAGGGAGTGCACAGAGTCAAAGAGGTTAAAATACTAGAGTTTATTTGAAGGGTTGCCGCAAGGAGTGCATGAAGGAGTCTTTTTGAAGACTCGAGTTTGCTGTAAAATCTCAGGAGAGTTTGTGCCTTGGAAGTGTTCAAAGGGAGGTGAGAAAAGTTGTTGTGCGGGTGGACAAATTTTGTGAAGGAATACCTTGTTCATTTCGTGGGAGTCGTCAAAGAGGAATTGGATGGTTGGAATTCTCCATGGAGAATTCGTGAAGTCCTGAGAGGCGTCAGATCCTACAGAGGAGTAAGGAGAGTTACGGAAAGTGGTTTCTAAAAGTGCAAGCTCAGGAGAAGTCAGACTATAGGATCCAGGTTGACAAGAGCCATTGGATCACTCGTGAATTCTCACTTCAGGAATTCATGAGTTGAAGGACCGAAAACCTTACATCAAGATTCGTGAATCCGTGAAGTCTGAAGTCCCGAAAGAATGAGAGGATCAGGACCATCCATCTAAGGAGGACAGGTGGCAGCAATCACGGAGTCAACGAAGAGCTGAATAAGTCTGGGTTCGGGATTTCCTGAACTCGTAGGTTTCCAAGGTGAGAGCTCAAGGATTGGGTGCTCCAAGTCGGGAGCATCGAAGTGGTGAGGAGCCGAGACAGTCGTTGGATCCAGAGAACGGGAAGACCATTAGATCATGAACCCCATCGTGTATCGCGTTTCAGAGGTTCGGAACTTGAGAGGATCTTGTGTCGACTGCAGAAGTCATGAAGTGCCGAGAGCCAAGGCACGAGTGTGGACACATGACAGAACCACAAAGTGGGGCCCGCGTGGTTGACAGGTGGATATGCGTCACCTGGAGAAAGGGGTCAACACTCCATTGACTTCTCGCTTCTCGAGGATTCGCGGAGTAAGGGCATGAGAGATCAACCCTTCGACTTACGAAGTCGCGAGTAGTGAGAACGTGAGAGGGAAAGTTAATGTCGCTTCTTGGGGGTTTGTGAAGGGAAGGAGCTAAGGTTCGACGCTGAAACTCACGAAGCGATGAGTAGCGAGAGGTGATAGCATTAAGCCTAGCTGGTGGTCATGTGTGGAGGGTACTGACAGAGAATGAGCTATACCAATTTCACGAGTTCGGGTATCGTGAGATTGGGAAGGAAGATTCGGGAGCTTCAACTCATGAACTCACGAGATCGCAAGATTTTGACTAGAGACTTTGTGTTGGGCCCTTGGTCATAGCATTGTGGTTGCTCAAAGAAGATGGAGCTTGCGCCTAGTGTTGTTCGCACAGTGGAGTTCCCAGAAGGACCTGTGGATCGATAAACGAAGATTCCAAACCGAGAATCAAAAGAGCTGATCCGGCTCAAAGGAAATAAAGAATGGTCCTCTGAGAAGACCTCGTCCAGAGGGTTGGGGGTCTACGTCTGTGTGGTATCAAAGCACAAAAAGATTTCTTTGCTTTCTATAGTAGGGAAAATGAATATTCACCATGTCGCTGAGAAGGAGAGACAGGCAAACACCTGATCTGCCATAGGAAAGGGAAATGCTAGAAGAAAGGGGTAGGCAGGTGCCAAATCCATCCATGGAAAGAGAGATGCATAACATATGCACCAGACTCGTGGACGTGGAAATAAAGAAAGGAGCAAAGCTGGTGTTGGATATGTCAATGAATCTGAAAGTGAAGATGAAGCTGGACATGAAGGAGAAGAAGTTGCAGCAGATGATGTAGCGAATGAACGTCTGATTAGGGCGGTCGCAAGAATGAGTGCCAGGGCAAAAATAGACATTCCAGTATATGAGGGAAACCTGGATGTTGAAGAGCTTCTAGACTGGATTAGATATTTGGACACGTATTTTGAATATGAAGATGTCGAGGAAGACAAAAAGGTCAAACATGTTGTCACAAGATTGAAAGGACATGCAACATTGTGGTGGGATGAACTAGCTGACAGACGCTGCAAAGGAAAGCAGAAGATCAAGAGTTGGGATAGAATGATCGCGAAGATGAAGGTGAAATTCATACCCAAGGATTACAAAATTACTTTGTTTTGAAGAATGCATAATTTGAGACATAAGTTGATGTCAGTGAAGGAATACATTGAATAATTCTACAGGATGAACATCAGGCAGGTCATCACGAAAGTGATGATGAGAAGGTTGTCAGGTATATGAATGGCCTGAGATATGATATTTAGGATGAGATGAGTATGATGACCATTCAGATGGTGGAAGATTCTTATCAGATGGCTCTAAAGGATGAAGAGAAGTTGAGCCGAAAGCAAAGTCAGAGAGGCCGAGGCAGACGTCAGCCCAGAGGCAAAACAATTGTCCAAGATAGGAATCAGAAGCCTAAGGAGGAATGGAAGAAACCTCAACCTCAA
Source organism: Picea engelmannii (assembly GCA_009831015.1). Taxonomy (NCBI): domain Eukaryota; kingdom Viridiplantae; phylum Streptophyta; class Pinopsida; order Pinales; family Pinaceae; genus Picea; species Picea engelmannii. The sequence continues at coordinate 5,773 of WSFP011539096.1, forward strand.
ACTGAGAGAGGTGGAAGCTCACAGAGAGGGCAGTATACTGAACGGAGAGGACAGTATGCTGAGAACAACACTTTTCCTCGCATTAGAGGAAGAGGAAGGGGTAGAGGTGGAGTATTAAAATGCTTCACATGCGGAAAGAATGGACACAAATCTTATGAATGTCCAGACAAGAAGAAAGAAGGTGGTGAGACTCACATTGTTGAAGCACAAAGGTGGAATGTTGAGGCAGAGGATGTTGAAGGTGGAAAATCACTAGTGATGAGGAAAGTTCTCTTAACGCCAAAAGAGGACGCGGAGAATCCATTGCAAAGGAACAATCTTTTTTGGACTACTTGCAAGACCAAAGATAGGATATGCAAAGTCATCTTAGATAGTGGTAGCATAGACAATCTCATTTCTATAGAGATGGTAGAAAAGCTAGAGCTGGAGACTATTGAACATCCAAGTCCATACAGAGTTTCATGGCTACAAAAAGGACATCGGGTAAATGTCACTAAACAATGTTTAGTTGAATTTAAGATAGGAGGATATAACGATAAGATATTGTGTGATGTCATTCCCATGGATGTTTGTCATCTATTGCTAGGTAGACCATGGCAATATGACATGAATGTGGTTCATGATGGGAGAAAGAACACATACACCCTAGAGAAGAATGGGAGAACTCACATGTTGTTGTTGATTAAGGACAAAGAGGTGAAACCTGAAGAAAGAAACATTGTACTTCTCATGAGTGGGAAGGAACTTCTTGAGGTTAAGAAGAAGGAAGATCCACAATTCATCGTGGTTAGGAAACCTATGATTTTTTTGACTAGCACAAGAGTGGATGATTTACCAGAGGAAATCCAACAACTACTGGAGGAATTTGCTGATATAGTAGTGGATGAACTACCTTGTTCGTTTCCACCTATTAGAAGTATAATTCATCACATTGATCTTATACCTAGATCTAGTTTACCAAACAAATCAGAGTACAGATTGATGTTGCACGAGAATGAAGAGGTCAAAAGACAGGTCCAAGATTTAATGGACAAAGGGTTGATTAGAGAAAGCTTGAGTCCATGTGGTGTTCTGACAGTGCTCAGTCCAAAGAAAGATGGAGGATGGAGGATGTGTATAGACTCAAGGGCAATTAACAATATTACCATCAAGTATAGATTCCCATTGCCAAGAATGGATGATTTGATGGATTGCTTGAGTGGAGCGGATTTTTTTTCGAAGATTGATTTGAAAAGTGGATATCATCAGATTCGTATGAGAGAAGGCAGAGAATGGAAGACAACATTCAAGACCAATGAAGGGTTGTATGAATGGCTTGTTATGTCATTTGGCTTGAAAAATGTGCCAAGTACCTTTATGATATTAATGAATGAAGTCCTGAAGGATTTAATCAAAAAATTTGTCATTGTGTATCTTGATGACATACTGATTTTCAGTAAAACAGAGGCAAAGCATCTGAAACATTTGGCTACAGTGATGCGGAGGATACAACAAGAGAAGTTGTTGATAAATATGAAGAAATCCTCTTTCATGAAGACAGAGCTCATTTATTTGGGGTTTGTTATTTCTGCAGACAAGTTGAGGATGGATCTAGATAAAGTGGAGGTGATTAAGAATTGGCCATCACCAAAGAATATCTTTGAAGCTCGAAGTTTTCATGGATTGGCTAGTTTCTACAGGAAGTTGATTAGGAATTTCAGTGGAATTAGTGCACCGATGATGGACACAGTGAAGAAAAGACATAAATATTTTCACTAGACAGAAGAGGCTGAGAAAAGCTTCAATTTGTTGAAAAGAAAAATCACGGAACAACCAATTCTGGTGTTGCCTGATTTCAAAAAGACATTTCAAGTAAAATGTGATGCAAGTGGATTTGCAATAGGGGCAGTCTTGAGTCAAGAAGACATACTGATAGCATACTTCAGCGAGAAGTTGAATGAAGCCAAAATGAAGTAGTCCACATATGACAAAGAGTTTTATGCGGTCATACAGGCACTGAAGAAGTGGAGACACTACTTGATTCCTAAGGAGTTTGTCTTATATAGTGACAATCATGCTTTGCAATTTGTGACTCATTAAGATAAATTGAATCAAAGACATGTAAAATGGGTTGAATACATGCAAAATTTTATTTTTGTAATTAAACATATTTCTGGAACTGCTAACAAAGTTGTTGATGCTTTGAGCATGAAGTGTTTGCTTATGCAAGAGTTTAGAGTCAAAACATTGGGTTTTGATGATCTCAAGAAGATGTACAGGGATGATCCAGACTTCAAAGAAGTGTATGAAGCAGTTGAGAATCCAATTCTCAGGGACATAAGTCAATGGATTGAATATATGATCCAGGACGGGTTGTTGTTCAGAGGCAATCGACTGTGTATTCCAAAATGCTCCATGAGGGAGAATCTATTGAAGGAGAAACATAGTTGAGGATTGGCCAGACATTTCGGTCATGACAAGACATTCTCAAAGTTAAATGAGTTATATTTTTGGCTAGGAATGAGAACAGACATCAAAAGATTCGTGGACAGATGTAGAATTTGTCAGCATTCAAGAGGAAATAATTAGAATGCAGGCTTATATCAACCGTTACCCATACCTGAGAGGCCTTGGGATGTAGTAAGCATGGACTTCATATTGGGGCTACCAAGAACACAAAGAGGGTTCGACTCGATCTTTGTAGTGGTGGATAGATTTTCCAAGATGGCACACTTCATACCGTGTAAAAAACCAGTGACGCAACTCACATTGCGAATCTGTTTTTCAAAGAATTCATTCGACTTCACGACTTACCAAGGAGCATAGTTTTGGATCGAGACACCAAGTTCCTGGGACACTTCTGGAGAACCTTATGGAAAACATGGGGATGAAATTGTCGTTCAGTTCAACTTATCATTCTCAGACGGATGGATAGATAGAAGTTGTGAACAAAAGTTTGGGAGACTTGCTGAGAAGTTTGGTGACAGAACATCACAGTCAGTGGGACAATATTCTACCACGGGAGGAATTTTCATATAATGATTCAATAAACAGAAGAATGGGGCATAGTCCATTTCAAATTGTTTATGGCATGCAGCCAAGAGGAGTTTCTGAATTGAGAGATTCAGAACAAACTACGACTAGGAGTGTTAGTGCAGAAGATTTTGCCGAGACAATGAGGGAACTTCACAGCCAGGTGAAGGAGCGATTACAGAATTCGAGCCAGGAGTATAAGCATAGAGCAGATCAACATAGGCAACAACTTCAATTTGAAGTTGGTGATTTGATCCTTGCACACTTGAGGAAGGAAAGGTTCCCAAGGGGGACATATAATAAATTGAAAATGAAGAAAATTGGGCCATGCAAGATCATACAGAAATTTGGGGCAAATGCATATGAGATTGAATTACCTGCGGGGATCATAATTTCACTGATATTCAACATATCAGATTCGTACCCTTACAAAGATGAAGAGGCAGAAGCAGACAGTGAACAACTAGAGGTTCAATGGGCCAAACATATGCCAGTTGCAGAGAAACCACAGATGGAAAGCATACTGGACAAAAGAGTTAGTAAGAGGACCAGGTGAAAGGAATATTTTGAATACTTGGTCAAGTGGAAGGGACATCCAGTTTAATATGCCAGCTGGGAAAATGAAGCCAAAATCCAGAAGCATGGATAGACTATGAAAAATCTCATGGAGAGGAGCCCATGAAATTTTTTCAAGCAAGGGAAAATGATACAAGAGCATCGTCAACAGCAAGCCATCACAAGCAACGCCAACGCATTTTGGCACATGTTCAAAAGTGTTTAAATTGTTCTGGAGTGGGATGCACCAAACTTAAATGAAGTAATCAAGAAAGGGCGTACTTGTGATTTTAATCAGACCTTGAGCGTCCCACTCTCGTCTGAAGGATTAAGAGGCATTTATGATAGTAAATGTAAGTAGGTAGCATTAAATTCTAGATTAGACAGTTTTAGGAGCGGAGGGAAAACTGACTATAGACACTCTCATATTGTATCATTGTAACATTATCAACTGAAGAGAGCATAGGAGAGCATAGAGGAGAAGAAGCAGAGAGTTGTGTAGAAAACACCCATGTACAGAAGTCCTGAATTAATACATGAAGCTTTGATTCAGACTTATGGTGTTGTGATATTCTTTGTGTATGCATGATGAGTATTATGCTTAGTGTCGTTGTACCCTTTCTGTCATGCATTTATTGTTTATGCTATGTATGTATGATTTCTCGTTGAATGTCTTAAATATGAAGAGAGGGAGAGTAAGGAATGAGTTTCAGTTGTTTCTCTGTCTGAGTAAGAGTTTTCCTGCAAAGAGTGCAGTGAAATTGTCCGCAAGGTGTGCGTTGACATAAATTAGAGTTCGTCTCTAAAATCTCAAGAGGGATAACATTTTTCTGATTCTCGGTGCAAGTTAAGAATAGGAGCCATGCAAAGTGTGTGTTAGTCGAGTAGAATCTCAGAGTTTGCAACCTGAGGGAATTGTTGAAAGACTGTTGTCGCAAGGAGTGCACAGAGTCGAAGAGGTTCATATACTAGAGTGTATTTGAAGGGTTGCCGCAAGGAGTTCATGCAGGAGTCTTTTTGAAGACTTGAGTTTGTGGTAAAAGATTAGGAGAGTTAGTGCCTTGAAAGTGTTCAAAGGGAGGTGTGAAAAGTTGTTGTGCGGGTGGACAAGTTCTGTGAGTGAATAACTTATTCATTTCATTGGAGTCGTCAAAGAGGAATTGGACAGTCGAAATTCTCCATGGAGAATTCACGAAGTCCCGAGAGGCGTCAGATCCTGCAGAGGAGCAAGGAGAGTTACGAAAAGTGGTTTCTCAAAGTGAAAGCTCAGGAGAAGTCGGACCATAGGATCCAGGTCGACAAGATCCGTTGGATCACTCGTGAATTCCCACTTCGGGAATTTGTGAGTTGAAGGACCGAAAACTTTACATCAATATTCATGAATCCGCGAAGTGAGAAGTCTCAACAGAGTGAGAGGATCAGGACCATCCATCTGAGGAGGACAGGTGGCAGCAATCGTAGATTTGGCGAAGAGCCGAAGAAGTATGGGTTCAGGATTTCGTGAACTCGGAGGTTCGCAAGGTGAAAGCCCAAGGATTGGGTGCTCCAAGTCGGGAGTGGCGAAGTCACGACGAGTGGAGACAGTCGTTGGATCTAGAGAACGAGAGGTACATTGGATCAGGAACCTCATCACGTATCGCATTTCAGAGGTTCGAAGCTTGAGAGGATCTTGTCTCGACTGTAGAAGTCGTGAAGTGCCGAGAGCCGAGGCACAAGTGTGGACACATGACAGAACCACAAAGTGGGGCCCGCGTGGTTGACAGGTGAATACGCATCACTTGGAGAAAGGGGTCAACACTCCATTGACTTCTTGCGTCTCGGGGATTCGTGGAGTAAGGGCATGAGAGCTCAACCCTTTGACTTATGAAGTCGTGAGTAGCAAGAACGTGAGAGGGAAAGTTAATGTCACTTTTCGGGGGTTCATGAAGGGAAGGAGCCAAGGTTCGACGTTGAAACTCACGAAGCAGTGAGTAGCAAGAGGTGCTAGCATTAAGCCTAGCTTGTGGTCATGCATGGAGGGCGCTGACAGAGAAGGAGCTATACCAATTTCGCAAGTTCGGGTATTGTGAGATTGGGAAGGAAGAGTCGGGAGCTTCGACTCACGAAATCGGGAGGTCGCGAGATTTTGACAAGAGACTTTGGGTTGGACCCTTGGTCATAGCACTGTGGTTGCTCAAAGAAGGTGGAGCTCGCGCCTAGTGCTGTTTGCACAGGGGAGTTGTCGAAAGGACCTGTGGATCGATAAACGACGATTCCAGCCGAGAATCGAAAGAGCCGATCAGGCTCAAAGGAAGCAAAGAATGGTCCTGTGAGAGAACCTCGGCCTAGGGGTTGGCAGTCTATGTCACTTGATCAACAGTTCGATGTCATGGCTGTTGAATGCGACGGTATAGAAAATGGATTGGCTCTGCCACGAGAGCACTTTTTCCTAACATCCACCAAGAACTCAAGTCAATAACATGTGTAGGGTCAC
>WSFP011539106.1:0-11723 GCA_009831015.1 Picea engelmannii
TTTGATAGAGTGTTATCAATTTCTTCATTGTGTTCTCATCCAATATTATTTAGACAACCAATTGTATATTTCACATAGTAAATTTTTGATAGCCTTTTTATATAAATAGAATAACATGAATGAATAGCCCTGGGCGATTACTAAATAGACAATGTTGATATGCTTGTTATTTGATAGGCATTAATGGATAGAGATTTTTGGTTATGTACTAATGGATATCGTTTCCTAATATGATTTATGGATAGCGTTATGTTTTCTGATATGATTTATGGATATCATTTTGTTTTTGAAATGTATTTACCACATCAAATATTAATGGACAAAATTATTATTATGGGACAATGATATCGTTGTTAGATAAAATAGGTCACATTATGATAACATTTATGGTCACAATTATGATAATGGTAACATTTTAATAGTTCAGTCCTTTGCACTTAGACACCATCTTTAACAACTGATGGTTTTTTTATTGTTGGTGAAGTTGTTTAATATCTTGTGCATTTTAACTGAGTGACGTCATATTAGGTCTTGTCAGCATGTTGCCTGGGTGCATGGGTATAGTCTTCTTGTCAGTTAAATTGGTCTCCTAGCGCATTGGATATTTATTGGGATATTGGTCCGGTTAGGTTATGTTGTTCCATGGTTACTATCATGCCTATCTTCTGGTGAAGAAATGATTCCTAATGAGGGGATCATCACACACTCATATGGATAGAGGCGAATGATAACCTAGCCAGAGTCTATGCTTCCTGATGTGGGCATTGTTCGTCGAAATTGATTTTGGCTCTTGGTTTGTAACACCTTAACATGTTTTGGTTTTGCACACCGTAGAGGTTTCCAATTACTAGTCGTCAAAGCCATTGTGTCGGGTTGGTTGATGTTGTCCTTTAGTTTGTAGGTGTTGTCTTTCTTGTGTCGGGAGAGTAGTTGTTTATATCTATCTTGGATTATCGCATGTTTTTTCTAATTACCTGATGTGCTAGTGTCTGAGTCGTTGTTTTCTATTGCCTTATCTATGTGCATGGTGTTCATCGTCAAGTTGTGTAGTTTAAACATTGTTGTTGTCGTCCTTCTTTTACAAAAAAAATATAATTATTTACATTGTGTCACATGAAGTCGTAATGATGGGGTCGTTACACTATTCTTTTGGTTTATTCAAATTGTGAACTTGAAATGGTTGTAGGGTTATGTAGATATGCATGATTCAAACACAAATTAAATCTACTGACCAGGTTGACACACTGAATATTCTCATATTATAAAAATCCACAAAATTAATTACTAAATAAATGAAAACATAACTAAATAAAACAAGGGAAATTAATATAAACACAGCTAAAAACCTATGCTACTTGTACATGGAAACAATATCCAAATTGGTCCCTACTAATTGTCATCCCATTTCTAAAATGATTGGATAAATAGACCAAATGGAACCACAAATTGAGCTTCAAAACACCAACATTATTAAACAATCTCAATGATACAAATCAATAGAAAAGCTATCAATCTCAAAGTTTGATCTCTAATAGTTTGTGTATCTATTTCATACTACCATGCTTACATTACATTTCTCAAAACACAATTTTAAATGCAAACATTGTTTCCAAATATACATAGGTCAACTTCTGATTAGATCCCTATTCTCATGCATTAGACATATCGACTACATGGAAGAGATCACGACATTGAACATAATTGGACATGGAGGATGAAAATATAAATTGAATCTATTCATAAGATATTCTCATTACATGAAATGCATGAAAATATATCCTCATTTTTACCTTGATCTGATTTACTATTGGTGCATTGATTTAGAAAACAGGGTTGACCACGATCTTTAACTGCAGGCGACAGTTTCCCTTCTTATTCTAGAACTAATGTGAGAAACATAGAAGCATGTCGAAGTTTCTACAAAGAGAACCCATGTCTCGATTTCCCTTCTTGAACCTTCAAAGTATGTCAAACAACGATGCAGGTTGCATAACCTCTATGTGGGTTACAAGACCTGAGCTTAATAAACCATCATTAGTAGTAAAACAAACTTTTAATCATTCTAATTCATTAAAAACAATCATAAATAGTAATAAACCACTAATATTACCTTATGAACATCTGAATGACCTTTATAGAAAAATGAGTGATGATGATAGTGAAAAGAGTGCTTTTAATCAGTCAAAAAGGGGTTCGTTGGCAGTGAAAATGGCATCAATTTGGAGACCCAATAGTGACCTTCATCAACACTTTCACATGGAATATTCTAAACCAACCCCTTATCCCTTGTAGTCTAGATTCAAACTTGTTGCCACGTATTCTACTCTCAAAGTCAATACCACTTTGAACTTCCAGTTAGCTGGTGGTTGTTGGAAATACTAAGAGGCGGGGTGACTAAATATTTATAACTTTTACCACTTTTAACCAGAATATGTAAACTTGAAATTTATTAGCAATATATCATCTATGACTGCATTCAATATATCATGAACATATAACCATAAGTAGTAACAACATCACTTCAAATACACAGTACACCAAAAATTACGTGGAAACCCAAATGGGAGAAAAATACAAAATGATTTTTTATATGTCAAATTAATACATTCATAGGAAATACCAACTTCCAAATTCTCAAGCACGAACTGGAAATGGATCCAACCCCCTATTTATAGTCTTCAACCTGAAGGAAGCTACAAATCCCTGATTTACCAGCTACAACTGGAAGGAGGCTACAAATACCTAGTTTACAAGATCCAACCTGAAGGAATCTCTAACTCCCTGAGTTATCCAGCTCCAACCGAAAGGAGGCTACAACCCACTTTCCTTTCCCCATAATTTCTCTCAAAACTATAAGTGTAGACAAAATTGTCACTACCACTGATACTGTCATTGATATATCAATCAACCTGTCACTGTCTCATCAACATGTAATGGATCATCAACCTATTTGTATCAACCATGTGCTACATCAAAAAACTTTACCATACATTGCATCAACCGTGTACCAACATATGTACTATAACATGAATCAATCATATACTATAACATATGCCATAACCTCAATGATGAGTATCCAATCATTTATAAAATAATGTACCATGTACCAAGGCATCAATCATGTATAAAAATTCCACCATATACCATATCATCAATCATGTATAGACCTATACCATATCAACAATGAAGTGCCTCAAAGTGTCAAAGCATGTTCCTCATGCATATGCCACTAGATATCATGTGTATACCTCAACCATGTACCAACATCTCAAAGATATGTCTCTAATAAAGAACCATGACAACCATGTCATATACCAAACCAAATGAAAGGATATGTATCACTCAATCATGTATCCAATATGTACCTCAATCATATGACAATGCCTCAACAACATACCAAAAATTCCTCAAGCATGTAACATAGACATAACAAACATGTAACCCTCAAAACAAGCACATAAGCATACATGTAATCTTGTAACTGACCTGATAGTCAATAATACTGACATTCATCCTTTCCTTAGTCCTCACCAACCTGGAATTAGCATATTCCCCATTTATGTCTTGTCCTCATGGGACTAATGCATGATGTCACTTGGGGCCTCATGTGACAGGGACTAGGAAACCTATCGGGGTGCCTCATGGGAAACTGTATTTTTTACCTGCAAGAGTCATCCAAATTAGGGATTTCATAGAAAACCTAAGCGCTCCTTTATGATCCTGAAACTTCCACACTTATCACTCTCTTCCACCTAATATTTCACCGTCAAACTTGCCAATAGATCACTATTTCACTAAATGATATTCAATAGAATGTGTGAGTGAATGCACTTGTGAATGACTTCTTGAGGTGTATATATACTTTTTCTAGGTAACCTCTTTCCTTAACTTTAGGTCTTCTAGTAATTTCTTGTTACAACCACTTTACCCTTTCGTTCATGACTTGTAACCAATTAGGGGCTTCTTAACCATTCTTCAGGGCTTCCAACTTCATGAGGTCATAACTCAACTATGAGGCACAACGTGGTGTACCACCTACCATTGGAAATTCCATGAAGAGGACTATTGATCTATTTTCAACCTCATTTTCCTCAATCAAATTTGGGCCTCATGACCACACCTATGGGTTTCTTGTAGAATTATTCAAAGTGCCTTCGTGTGAGGGCCATTCTTAAAGATACACCATAAGGGGACCACTTTGGAGACTTATTAAATTATACCCAATGCTTCAAGAGGCTTCTGCAATTTCTCTAAAGTTGACATCAATGACAATCATTTTTTCAACAAACTCCCCCTTTGGCATTGATGTAAACACTCATGCTCCCCCTATCCTTCATACGACCAATGCTCCCCCTATCTACATGATTTTGTTCTTTCCACCCGGTTTACATCAATGAAAAAGGGTAAATCCCGCTCACAACATGTTTTTTTTCTTTCCCTCTTCTTGTACAATTTGAACATTGGTGCTTTCTTGTTGAAATAAACAATTGACATATAAAACACATTAATACTAAGATTCCTTTACTATCGCTTCACAAATGATATTTCTTCCTTTGTCTTATCTAAATAAATGTTGTGGAAGTCACTGTGGAGAAGAAACTATTCCATGTTTTTGTCGAAGATACTCAAATGTATCTCTTGGAAGAGGTTTAGTTAAGATGCTTGCAATATGTTCCTTTGTCCCAACATACTCTACCTTGATATTCTTCTATGTAACAATTTCCTGCAAGAAGTGAAACTTGATTAGAATATGTTTTTTCTTGTAATGCATCAATGGATTCTTGGAGATATTGATAGCACCGGTATTCTCATAGAATATTGATATGGGACTGTCATACTTCACATGTATATCTTGAAGGGTTTTCTTCATCTAGAGAACCTGAGTACAACATGATATTGTTGTAATATATTCCTCTTATGTTGTCGACAATGATATTGATGATTGTTTCTTACTTAACTAGGATGCCAAACAATTACCCAAATAGAATACTTCTCTACTGGTACTTCTTTGATAATCAATGCTTCCTGCACAATTTGCATCTACATAGGAGACCATAGTCATCTCATTCCATTTTGTATACCACAAATCAAACTTTGTTATTCCTTTAATATATATGACTATCCTCTTTACTTCCAGAACATGAGTTTCCTTTGGTGTTTCCTGAAATATTGCATCATGTCCAACTTCTTGTATTACATTTGGTCTTGAGGCTATCAAGTAGAGTAGGATGTCAATCATTGATCTATAGAGTCTTTGATTTTCTTCCTTATATTCATCATATTTTCTCAACTTGTGACCGATTACTATAGGAATGCTTACTGGTTTTCAATGTTCCATTCCAAACTTCTTCAACATTTCTTTGATGTACTTGATTTTGGAAATGAAAATTCCTTCATCTAGTTGAGAAATTTGAAGTCCCAAAAGAATGTCAATTCACCAAGTAGTGACATATCAAAATCATTCTGGATGTCTTGGGTGAACTTATTGCCCATCCTGTCATTGTTACTTCCAAATATAAGGGTCATCCACATATACTTAAATGATACGTATGTTTTTCTTATCAACCTTTACATATATATCTCTATCTACATTACTCTTTCTAAATCCTTGTTGCTGTAAATACCTGTCCAATATTGAATACCAAGATCTAGTGGCTTTCTCGAGTCCATATAGATATTTCTTGAACCTGTAAACATAATCTTCCCTTTATGATAGTAGGAACGCTTTCGGTTGTTCAATGTAGACTTCTTCTAATTCACGATTTAGAAATTTCGATTTTACATCCATCTCGTATACTTTGATTCTCTCGGAACATGCATAGGCTAGGACCAGTATGATATATTCCATTATGGAAACATGGGAAAAGATTTTTTTTTAAATATACTCCTTCAACTTGAGCATATGATTTGGATACTAATATTTCCTTGTTTCTCTTGACATGTCCATCTTCATTTAGTTTATTTCTGAACACCCACTTTGTGCCAATCACATTTTTGTTTTTTGGTCTTGCAACCAATTCCCATGTGTCATTATTCTCTATCTGATTTAGTTCTTCTTTGAGGGCCTTGACCCAATGTTCATCATTATTGGATTAGTTAAAGTTGCTACGTTCAACTATGGATAGTAGTGAAATATGTCTCTTCTCTAGTGTACGTTACCTTTTACTTATTCTAGTTTCTATTCCTGCATTTCTATCTCCAATAATTTTCTCTGGTGGATGATTCTTCTGAATTCACAGGTTAAGTGTCTTGGAAGGTATCTAAATTTCTTGCTGATAATTTTCTTCGTGTTCTGCTTCTGACTGTTTCTCTTCTTTCCCTTTTTCTTCTCCTCCTTCTTATTATTCCACCTCTTCTTCTTTCATTTCCTCTTCTTCTTCCTTCTCATTAGAATGTTTTCTTTCTTTTTTGATCTTCAACACATATTCTTCATCGATATTTACATTTATGATTTTCACTATCATGTTGAGTCTCGGGTTGTAAAATTTGTATGCCTTACTTCTTCTTGAGTATCATATCAATATAAATTTATCAACTCGAGAATTGAATTTTCCAACTTGGTCATCTTCTCTCCTTATGTAGTATTTTCTTCCAAATACTCAAAAATGCTTGAGTTTTTTTGTCTTCCCTTCCACAACTCATATGGAGTTTTGTCACTATTTCTTTTGAGCATCCCTTTGTTCAAGATATGAATTTCTATGTGCAATGCTTGTACCCAAAACATATTGCTCAATTTTGAATATTTCAACATGATTATGGCCATTTATTTTCTAGTTATGTTCTTCCTTTTAACAACTCCATTTTGTTGAGGTGTCCTAGCTCAAAACTTCCTCTTTATTCCATTCTTTTCACAAAATTCCATGAATTCATTTCATGTAAATTATCCTCCATTGTTTGATATTAAGCACTTAATTCTTGAATCTATTTGTTTTCATCCATCTTCTTGTATATTCTAAAATTTTTGAATGCCTGTGATTTCTTCTTCAGAAAAAAAAAACTACAACCATTCTAGTACAATCATCAACACGTAGCATGAAGTACTATTCATGATTTATTCCTTTTGTTCTCACTGCTCCAAATATCATTATGCACAATTTCTAATGGATGTTTCGTAGAGTATTTCTTTGATCTGAATTCAATTCTTGTATTTTTTCCTTGTAGGAAATTCTTGCACATAGTATTGGCCGATCCTGAAATTTCAGACATTTATTTAACTGCTTCCTTTCTGCTAATTTTGAATAGGTTGTCAAAGTTCATGTGTCTCATTCTTCTATGCCAAATCCAACTTACATTTTCATTTCCCAAATGACATCTTTTGTTTCCAATATCATTTAATATGTATATGTTGTTTGAAGTTCTTATTGTTGTATCCACCAATTTTCTTGATCCTTCTTTCCTTATCTCACACTTTTCTGAGTGAAATATAAGTCTATGTCCTTAATCACAGATTTGATTCACAACAGCTTATGCTTCATGTTTTCAACAAGTAGAAAATTTTATTCCTTGGAATCTATGTTTCCAATCTTGATTGTGACTCTCCCTATAATTTTGGTTGGATTTTCATTTCCAAATGAAATTGATCCATCTCTTTATTTCTTTGTAGTTATAAATTTGATCTTGTCACCTATCATATGCTTTGAGAAACCACTGTCAACAAACCAGTTACTTCTTCTACTTTTCTCTTGTATTGCAAGAGAACATATTCAATCTTTGGTTTGTCCTAATTCCTTATCCAGATTATTTTCTGATGATTTTTTAAGTCTTTCTTTGGTTCCTTTCAAGGAGTTGTCAATCTGCATTCTTTGGCTATATGTCTAAAATTGTTGAATTTATAACATTCTACTTCATTTCTTAAAGACCCAAAACTGTTGTAGTTTCTATCACATGCTTCAAGAGAGTTTTTGAAATGAATGAGTTTAGGATGGACTTCATAGTTATGTTTTTTCTTAGCAAAGGATTTGTATTCTATAGCCTTTTGCCCAAATGTTTTAGAAGAAAAACATGAACCAAGAAAGATAGTTTGATACCATAGATATTTTCTAAATGGTGTTTTCCTTCTGTAGCTTTCTTCCCGATTTCTTTCCATGGGTGATTGGTAATTCTAAATCATGTGTCTTCTATATGGTTCCATCCTTTTCTGTCTTCTTCTTCTTGAGTTATTTCAACTTCTTAATCATTCTTGATGAATCCTCTAGTGACTTCTGCATAATTCCTTTATTCTGAATCTTCTTTCGTAGTCATAGAGCACGAACCTTTCTCTGTATACATTTGGTTGTATCCAATTCCAGACCTATCATGATATGGTATTTGAGCATTGATGATTTCATCCAATATTTTGGTGTTGTTCTGCTGCATATATCTTTTCTGAATTTCCTTTCTTAGAGAAACAATTTTTGTTTCTAGACTCTCCTTCTCTTTTTCTTTTTCTTTCAGTCGATTTCTAAGTATTTGTTCAATTCTTGTGACTTCTTCAACTTGTAATTTTAGTTTCACAGTCATCTATTGATCCTTATCAGTGTTAGGAATTTGAGAACTATGTTTTAGCTTCAATAATTCTTCCTTGAGTGATTTATTTTTCCTCCTTTCGTTCTTTAGGTCACTTAAAGGAATTGATTAGTTCTTCTTCAAGATCTACCACACCTTCCTCTTCATTATTTTCAAATTCCATAAAGAGTACATTTAATGAGCCATTGTCACTATCATCATCCTCATCTGATGAGCAATTGTCCTCCCGTGATATAATATTTTTCTTGAAGAATTTACTTTTACTTCCTTTCTTGTTTCCTTTTTATACTTCTTTTCTTTCTCGGAAAATTCCTCTTCATCACTATCCGACTTCTTAGCATAATAACATTTAGAAGAAAAATGACCAATTTTACCACAATTATAACATTTTAATGGAGGCATGCCTTTGTAATCGTTGGTTCCTCTCTTCAAATTTCTTATGAAGTTGGTCACTTCTTCATCTACCGTTGAATCATTGATGCAATTGCAATCTGATTTTGGATTTTTCTTCTTATTCCTTTCTTTCTTGGATTCCTTGAAAGAGACTTCCTTCTTCGGTGGATTATCATGTTATGTTCTCATTTCATAAGATATAAAGATTCCATGTAACCCATCCATGCTTAATGTAATGAGGTTTTATCTTTCTTCTAGGGTTGAAATATTCAGATCAAATCTCATTGGTAGAGATCTTAGTACCTTTTTAACAATGATTGATTGTTTCATTTCTTCTCCCAAACCTTTAATAGCATTCACTATTTCATCAACTCACATAAATTAGGTTACAATTCCTTCATATTCCTTCATCTTTAGTTGTTTGAATGGACCTATGTATATTTGATCCTTGGCCCCTTTCACTTTGTCATCCCCTTTGTAAATATTTTGAAGTTTGTCTCAAATGTCCTTTGCAAAGTTGCAGTGCATAAATTTTACATATACTGATCTAACCAGACCACCCAGAATAGAATTTGTATCATTCAAATTATTTTCTTCAAGTTTATTTCCATGCTTATCTGTTGGGGGAGTATTAGGTGTTGTATCCATTTACTATTTCTTACCAAACATCAAATCATTGTGCTTTTCTAAACATTTTCAGTCTTCTTCTCTATAAGGCATAGTCTTATCCATCAAACAATGGTTTTCCATTCTTAGTACACTCCGTGATCTTGCTTCCAATGATTAGATTTTTTTATGAAGGATCTTATTTGATACAAATTGTTGGAAATGCTTAGAGGGGGGGGGGATGAATTAATATTTAGCACTTTTTCCAATTTTAACCACAATATGTAAACTTCAGCTTTATTAGAAGTATATCATATATGACTGCATTCAATATATCATGAACATATAACCATAAGCAGTAACAACATGAGATAAAATGCACAATACACCATAATTTGCATGGAAACCCAAATGGGAGAAAACCATAAAATGCTTTCTTATATGTCAAAATAATACATTCATAGGAAGCATCAACTTTCATATTCTCCAACACCAACTGGAAGGAGGATCCAACCGGAGTAAAGCTACAACTCCTTTATTTACTAGATACAACTAGAAGGAGGCTCTAGATTATGTTTCCATCCTTGGTTTTGAACCTGTCACTTGGGATTGTAAGAAACAATAGCCTATTTCTCTTTCTTTAGTAGAAGTAGAGTACAAAGTAGTGGTTAATGAAAATTAATAAACCTTGTGTATTTGATATATCATTTCATATTTTTGAATCAAGAAACAACATCTAATCACACTTTGGTGTGAAAATTAAATTGCCATCAAGATCACCAAAGCTCCAGTTCAACATCGACATAGAAAATAGATTGAGATACAACTGCACTTCATAAAAAAAAATCATTCTTGATCGATTTTTTGAACTACTTTTCTTCACCATAGAAGATCAGGTTATAGAAATGTTCACAGACTTTATTAGAGAAGTGAGGTTTTTGAAACTTCTATCTATGTTAGGAGTTCAGGAAGTTGTCACTAAGGGGGGGTAGGCTCTAATTCCTCCTTCCTTATCCTATTGTGCTACTTTTGTAAATAGTTCAATCCTATCCCGAGTTGTTATTAAGGGGGGATATTTGGATATTTATAAACTTAGGAGTTAGTTAAGATCATGTTGGTGTTATGTGTGTTTAGGTAAAAGTGTATTTCCTAGTGAGTTTCTTTAGTATGCATTTGTACTTGTGTAATCCAAAAGTCATGACATGTTCTAGAAATAGACTGATCTAACGAATCATATTCTCCTCAATGTTAATGAATATATTGATTCATGGATTAACCCTCAATTGGTCCATCATCTCTATTTAAAGAGCACAGAGGGTCAGTTTTTCATTATCGATTATGAGAAACTCTCTTGTAAAATATTTTTCTTTCTCATCACTATAGAGCCTCAAGTGGCCACTTTGGTTGGGGCCATGGATTTTTACCCTCTTAGAGGATTTTCACCTCGTAAAAATGACATTGTTATGATATTTGATTTGGTTTTGTGAGTGGTTTATTAAGGTGTTTATTATTTATGGGAATACTCTGCTTTGTCAAACAATTCTCTAGGCTCAAATTAAAATTGGTTTTCCCCCAAAATGATGGCATGGCTTGGATTAGGACTGTTTAAATTTTGGTATGATCATTTAACCATAGAAAATGTCAGATAATTGTCACCCAAACATAGGCATTCACGTATTCCACCCCCGAGCACAATAACCTTTTCTTAGATGGAATGATTCTGGCAAGTCCATACTGGAACCAACAGATAAAACCTAACCAGAAATACCACTTCTACAACAACAACAAAATACCAAGAGAATGTACCTTTATCAATAGAAGTGTACCTTTACCGAAAGAATCACATAATATAGATACGAGAAAGATTGTTATTACATCATGACAACCAATGCACCACCCTCTCCAGACTTGTACCTCCTACTGCAATTGTAGCTTCTATAACTACTACCCCTCACACTTGCAACCTCCTTCTACTGAGTGAGTGTGTGAGTGAGAGTGATAAAATGAGATAAGGCACCTCCTTATTTATATTAGCATGTCAAAGTGACCTTTCCAGGTGGGGCCGACTTCTCTTTTTGGGTTTTTATATTTCTTTATTATTATTCTTCTTGGGTCGATTTATCTTCTAGGGTTTTCACACATCTTTTTAATGGTTCTCTTACTTACAAAATATTCTATTTTAAGTACAAAATTTACACTTGGAGGTTAATACCTCCCGC
>WSFP011539123.1:0-11723 GCA_009831015.1 Picea engelmannii
GAAAGTCAGTACTTTGCCAACCATTCGAACTCCAACTCATCCTTCTAGAAGATTCCTTCTAGAAGAATCGAGAATTTATTCATTTTCTCCTTTAGAAACATGTCCGCACCCTAATCATTAACACAGTGCGGAAAGTCCGCAGTGCAGCTGAATGCAGCATGCGAAAATTAAGGATTTCCGCAGGAGAGTATATAAGCAGCCTGCGTACCTTTCTTAAAATATGATTTTGAGAAAATGATAAATGTAACCTTCTTCTGGAAAATGTTCTTAATGAAGAGTTTGATCTTCTATCACCATGACATGATCATGTTATCATCCCGATAACCAAAAATGTGGATAACATGGAGGGTAGTCAGATCAGATTTATGCTGAAGAAAAGCCAATCCAAAGCCATTTTTATGCAGGGAAGTTGTTGAGGAGAAGACACTTGTGGGTCATTTATGGGAGCTACACTCAGTCTTTTTTAGTGTCGTCAGTTGTGTTGGATTTTTGAGGTTGAGAAGAACACAGTGAGACTATTATGAGATCTATTTGATGTACTTTTTATGTAATTTTCAAGCATTGAAGAATTAATAAAGAAACCTCCCCCACTGAGACAAAGGCCTAGAGACGTAGGCAATTTTGTGCCGAACTCCATTATCACTTTTCTTGTTATGGTTTGTTGTTCTTATTGATTCATTTCATATCTGTAAATTGTTTTGTGGCTGATATATATTCTCTCATCTTCATCCTCTTTCATTAATCTTCCTAAATGGTTAATAATCATGGGCAATTAAAAACTCAACCACAATCATTAAAAGATCTTTTCGGATCAGCAACTGGGCCAAATTTTGGATGGGTCTCCTAAACAAAACAATGCATAGTCTAATTGGGACTGTGTACTAGGGAGAACCCATTTTTGTTGTTGGTCAATTTCAAACTCTTCAAAAATCTCACAACTGAAATGTAATCCAAGCATGGATGTCTCAAGGAGCCCTAAAATTACTTGGGCGTATGCATGAGCTGCCCAAACATCCAGAAATACTTCTTTGGAGATTTTACTTCAACAAATATTATTCCCCAGAAGATCACATTAAGAAATTCTATTTAGCCATATTTCTCCTTGATGTCTACCATGGAGATTTAGGATGATGGCTCTTCCCTTACACTTTCTATAACAAGGCTTCTACATGGCATTATAACCTACCAGCTAGATCCATAACCTGATGGGAGGATTTCAATAAATCCTTCCTTGAAAAGTTTGGAGATGAGTAAACTCCCACAACCTTGTTCAAAGCATTGGTGGCCCTAAAAATGGAGAAAAAGGAGAAGGTCAAGGATTTCAACCAACATTTCACCACAATCCTTAATATGTTCCTTGATAACTCTGTTCCTATTGAATCCCTGACTATATAATATTACACTTCGACATTACACCCATCCATAGGCATGTTCATTAAGTGAGATGGAAAAGTTACCTTGGCCCAAAATTTTGAATAATCCAAGGAGGTTGAGAAAGAGTTGCTCCCTTTGGGAAGCCACCCTA
Source organism: Picea engelmannii (assembly GCA_009831015.1). Lineage (NCBI taxonomy): Eukaryota > Viridiplantae > Streptophyta > Pinopsida > Pinales > Pinaceae > Picea > Picea engelmannii. The sequence continues at coordinate 1,526 of WSFP011539123.1, forward strand.
CAACCAAGGAAACAAAAATAACCTAGGAAGAAACTCTTACTCCTAACCAAACCTCTTGGAAAATATCCCAAGGACTTAGACAACGTAGTCAAGTTGGTTAAAAAGTTGTCCAATGAAGTAGTGGATCTCAAGAAAAATGTTGGTGAAGGATCTTCCAAGCAAAACTATTTCCGCATGTTCTTCAAAAATAATGACAACCCACCTAAACCACAAGACACCCATGGTATTACATTAAATACGAACAATTTTTGCATGGAAAACTTATGCTCCTATCACCAAATGAACCATTTTGAAAAAACCTGCCCACAATGGATTAATTATATGACCCTAATCATCAACCAATTGTTATATCAACAGGAAGTTGTCGATGAACAAACCAAAGAAACAAAAAAATAAGAAACCATTGAGGACAAGAACACCACAGAGGAATCAACCATGTTCTTGTGGGATAGGTGTTTAGACTCAGATGACGAACAAGTTGAAGAGATTTTTGTAGGAGATACTTAGATTCCCAAAGATACTCCCAAAGAATATAACTTGCACAACAAAGGGACAGTAGATCAATCCTTTACCTTCAAATATTGTCCCTGCCCCTAGACAAATAAGTCCTCCCATGGTTTCTCAAAATCCAAACAATCCTACACATGCCAATAGTAATCCTAGCACTTCACAAACAAATAAGGCCTCAAACATATCTGAAATGCATGGCTTGGAATACAACATCATCGAGGATATGAAGAAAAATAAAGCCAATATTTCCTTGTATGATATATATGCACTTCCTTGGAAATGAGACCTTATTATTGAGACATTCAATTCCACTAACCCTCATAAAAATAATTCATTGTGATGGAAAACACTCCCAAAGTTGCTAAAACGAAAACAATAAAGAAAGATAAAAAAAAAGTTCTATTGTAAACACAATTAGTATAGGGTTGCACTCTAGATCCCAAGTCCCACCTTCTCTCCTCACATTTGAAATTTTCAATTTTAATGTGCACAATTTCTTAGAAGACTCTGGTGCTTCCTCGAATGTGATACCCTACTCAGTTTTTCAAAAGATAATTGTTTTCCACAAAAAGAGAACGACTAAGATCATACAATCAAATAGATCATATGTCCAAGTAATGGGTGAACTCAAACACATCATGATTAGATTAGATTCTGACCCCATAGTGCATCAGGTTATTGATATTATTTTGGTGGATATTCCATAGACTAGACCTGCCTATGGCTTCCATATAAGGGAAGGAAAAATCAAATCATAGTGGAAAACAAATCCCACTTGAAACTCACAATAACTGAGCTTGAGGGTAAGAATGAACCTATATGTTTCACTCATACTGTATTAGGAAATTATTTTTAGAGGTTGGCCCTTGTTTTTATACAACACAACCATCTTCACTCCAGACATTCGTGTTGGTTGTGGAGCCCGATTATCTTCCTGACTCAGAGGTCTTTGTTTTCAGCTATGTTTATACCCCATGAATACTGTACACCCCTCCACACGGGGGGTTGCATGGGGGGTTCCTCCCCCTGCAGGGTCCGGGGGCCAGTGAACCCCCAGTGGGGGTTCGGGGGCAAAGCCCCCAAAGGAAAACTTCCTTGTAAAATATTGTAATTTTGTAGTCAATCTATACCATTCATTACAACGTCACAGATCTAACGATAGAATTTATTTTAGCGATTTTTTCCCTATAAGTAAACCCTATTTTATGAGGGAATTTTATTGTGTCTATGTATGTGTGTTATATTTCCACATTTGTTTTATTTTATTGCTCTGTAGGCGTTTTTTTCTAACAACTGATATCAAAGAGAAAGGTAACTCCCAGGAAAAGAGGGTTCCTGGTTTGAGTGGGAGCAATGGCGGGAAATGGAAAGTTTAGGGTCGAGAAATTTAAGGGCCAAAACTACCATGAAGGATGAAGAATGTGAGGTTATTGACATAAAGGCACTAGGAATGATACGACTGAGTCTAGCAGTGTCCATGGATTTCAATATTTCAAAAGAAAAGACAAAGAAGGAGTTGATGGATGCATTGGATAAACAGTGTGAAAAATTTTGGTTTCTAATAAGGTATTTCTAATGAAGATATTATTTAATATGAATATGTCAGAAGGTGGGTTAGTTGCAGATCATTTAAATGAATTTAATACAGTTACTAATCAACTAATCTCTGTAAAAGTGGACTTTTATGATGAGGTCAGGGATCTTCTAATCCTATGCTCATTGCTAGAAAGTTGGAATGGCTTGGTCATGGATGTAAGTAACTTTGTATCTGGTTCAAACACTCTAAAATTTGATGATGTTATTAGTGTTATCCTTAGCAAGGAAATGCAATGGAAAAGCAGAGGTGAAACATCAAGTAATGCGTTGACTGTGGAGAACAGAGGAAGAAAAAAAGATAGAGGAAAGGGATCAAGGAACCATGGGAATTCTAGGAAGGGTAGATCCAAATCCAGAATGGGAAATATAGAGTGTTGGAATTGTGCGAAGAAAGGACATTTGAAGAAAGACTGTAGATCTTCAAAGAAACAAAGAGATGGACAACAAGAGAAAAATAAAGAGGCAAATGTAGCAGGTGATGTGTTACAAGATGATTTGATTATTTCTATAGATAATATTTATGAGTCTTGGGTAGAAGATTCAAGGGCTTCATTTCATTCCACACCCCATTGGAAACATTTTCTAGATTATGTTCAAGGTGATTTTGGACAGGTTCATTTGGGTGATGATGTACCATGAAAAATTGTTGGAATGGGTAAGGTACAAATAAAGAAAAAGAATGGAAACCAATGGTTATTAAAATAGGTAAGACATGTACCAGATCTAAGGAAAAATCTAATTTCAACAGGGCAGTTGGCAAGTGAAGGTTGTATATATATATTTACAGATAAGGTGTGGAACGTCACCAAAAGATCACCGGTGATAGAAAAAGGAGAGAAGGTAGGTGCATTATATTTATGTATTAGAAATACTGACTCTTCTATCTCTTTAGATTCTACAAGAGTGGATACAACACTGTGGCATCATAGGCTTGGACACATGAGTGACAAGGGCATGCAGATACTTCACAAAAGAAATGTTTTGCTGTATCTTAAACAAATTGATTTGGATTTTTGTGAGCACTGTGTTTATGGAAAATAGAAGAGAGTTAGATTTCGCAGAGTTGGAAAAGAAAAGAAAAGTTAAAGGCTAGAGCTTGTGCATACATATGTATGGGGACCAACTAAGGTATCATCTCCTAGTGGCTCTCGTTACGATGTTACTTTTATTGATGATGAAACTAGAAAAACTTGGGTTTATTGTATTCGACAAAAATCTGATGTTTTTAATAATTTTAAGAAATGGAAAGATTTGGTTGAGAATGAGATAGGTAAAAGGTTGAAGTGTCTCAGATCAGAAAATGGAGGTGAATACTGCAGCAAGGTGTTTGATGATTATTTTTCATACCATGGGATTCATAGAGAGAAGACAGTTCCAAAAACACCAAAATAAAATGATGTGTCAGAACGATGACCGAGACCATCATGGAGCGTGCAAGGAGTATGAGATTGCATGCAGGGTTTCCCTTATAGTTTTGGGAAGATGTTATAGATATGGTTGCTTACTTGATAAATAGAGGACCTTCAAGTTATTTGGATGGTGGCATTCATTTATGAATACTTTCGGTTGTGAATCATTTGTCCATATTGATAAAGAAAATAGAACAAAGCTTGAAGAAAAATCCAATAAGTGTACCTTTATTGGATATGGTGTTAATGATTTTGGTTATCGCTTATGGGATTATGAAAATCAAAAACTCATTAGGAGTAGAGATGTCATATTCAATGAGAAGATCATGTATAAATATCAGTTGCAGGGAAGGAAACAGGAAGAAGAAAAACTAGAATACACCATGCTTGATGAGATCACTAAAAAAGAAATTCCAATGGAACCAGAAAATCAAAATGTACAACAATAGGAGAAACATGTACTTCAAGCTCATGCAAGTGTTTTTAGAAGATCTACGAAGTTAAGTAGACCCCCCGAATGATAATATCCTTCATTGTACTATTTATTGTTGACTGATTCGGGTGAACCAAAAAGTTATGAAGAGGCAATGCAGGTAGACACTAAAAGGAAGTGGGATAAAGGAATGAAAGAGGAAATGGATTCCTTGGTAAACAACTTGGTTCATTTTTCTGTAGGAAAAATAACATTGAAGAATAAATGGATTTACAAGTTGAAGGAACAAGATGGAGGTAAAAAGAGATACAAGGCTATACTTGTTGTAAAGGGGTTTGCACAAAATAAACGTATATATTTTGATGAAATATTTTCTCATGCTGTTAAAATGACTTCAATTAGGACTATTTTAAGTCTTGTGGAAGTAGAAGATTTTCATATTGAATAGTTAGATGTAAAAAAAAAAATCTCCATGGGGATTTGGATGAAGAGATTTATATGCAGCAACCACAGGGGTATTAGGTCAAAGGGAAGGAAATTTTTGTATGTAGGTTGAAGAATATCTTGTATGGACTAAAGCAAGCTCCAAGGCAGTGGTATTTGAATTTTGGTAGGTTTATGAGAGAACAAGGTTATAGTAGATGTCATTATGATCACTGTGTTTATTTTAAAAGGCTAGAAAATGGAAGTTATATTATCTTGCTATTGTATGTAGATGACATGCTTGTTGCAGGATATAATATGCAAGATATAAATGTGCTCAAGAAGAAATTAGTTAATTCATTTGCGATGAAGGATTTGGGTGTTGCAAAGAAAATCCTTGGCATGAGAATAACAAGAGACAAGAAAAATCTCAAATTGACATTATCTTAGGGTGAGTACACAGAGAAGGTGTTGGATAGGTTTAGAATGCATAATGAAAAGCCAGTAAGTACACCTTTGGCCATCCATTTCAAATTAAATAAGGAAATGTGTCCCAAGACATAGGAGGAGATATAATACATGTATAGGGTCATGTTGAGGGGTATGAGATCCCTTTAACTCAACAACATGAACCAAACCCACTTAAGAGGCCCAATTAGACTTGTAAGCATTTGATGAGTGGTAAGGTTCTCCAGATTCGTGATCTGGATGGAATTATTGATGGGATTTAATCACTATCGGCAGATATGTATTTTATTTTAAACCCTTCCTCAAGCTATACAATTCTCTTTTGGTTCTTTTCTAATGTTTATAACAAAAGAAAGATGGAGGTTTAAACTAGATTATAGAGGGAAACTAATTATGCGTTAGGGGAAGGTTGGGTTGCAGGATAACCTTATACCTTAGCATGCAGACGAAGAAGATATAAAATACTTCAAACTAGCATTAATACCATTTTTATTAATAGACATTCAACATTGTATGAGATAACATTTACAGAAAGAAAATATATATGTGACAAGAAGTTAGCGCAAGAAAAAGTAATTTTCAATGATTTATTATCAATCATAGGTTAACACAATTGATTTCTATTCATCAACTAGAATAAAAGAACTATTGAAACATTATAAGATAACTTTAAATAATAGATAAAACAACTCTTACTCAATACAACAACAAATATTGAGTATGAATACAGAGATAGTCCCCCTCGGTCCAATCACATTCATGCCTTAGATGAAAGAAGTGTCTTTGGTTCTAAACATAACTTCTTAATTAAAATAACTTGCAAATAAATAGTTCTCTTACAAAATTTCAGAAAAATTCTCTCTCCAAAGCCATCGACCATGTTTCCAAGGTTGATGCCCTTATTTATAAAAATAACTAAACTAAAAATAGCTACTAAGTTTGTGTTAAGTTAAGAAAACACCACGTGGAAGACTTTATCTATCTGTTCTCTTTTGATCATCTGGTGGTTTTACTGAAGTAGATTGTTCCTCTCATATGTTGACCACCTGCAAAAGAGATATCCACATGTATTTGCATACGGGAACCTTTGTTTATCTATCGGAGAGAAGAGGACCTACTCATCTCAATTGCTCGTTCCTTATACTTGATTAGTTTGACACTTAAGCATTGTAAGACTATGAGAGATTTAATCGGAGGCTCCATGAACTTCTTCACTTGACCCAGGATCATGCTTGAAACCTGTGAAATATATGCTTCATTAACTTGGTCTTTCTTTGCATGTTGCTTAATAATGTCATGTAGATTGGAAAAATCCTTCGATGACCCAAACTCTCGCAAGTCGGTATTTCTCATTTCCTGATTGATTTTTTCCAAACTTTTCTCACACTCTCCCCATCTTTCCTGCATTTTTTGTTGAGGTTCTTGGACCATGCTTACCCAGTGTTCAACTTCCTTCCTTATTCGGGTGATGTTGTTGTCCATCGACACTCGGATACCATGATCTTTTGTATCTCGGCCCTTATGTAATTCACTGATGTAATCGATCCATTCTAAGTCTTTATGTGCCTTCTCATACCATTTTTGCATGTCTTTACATCTTGCGAACCCCATGAGGGTATCTTTTTGGAAATTTTCTATGCAAGCAGTGAAGAGGTCTCTCTCCCTTGTGGATTGTGCATACATCTCTTGGAACTCACTCTTCAAGAGTACCACTTCCTGTGTTGAATTTTGGTAATATTTTTCTTGATGTTGCATATGGTCCAATTATTTCTTCATGGAGGCTACCTCCATTTCATCCCTTTTTTCCCTATCTAAAGTGGCATTAGTTATGGCCATCCCTCCTCTGATTAGCTCACTCATCTTAGCATTTTATGTGTCAAATATAATTTCCTATGTGGTTATGAGAATTGTGCTATCAAGCGTGAGATTCCTTTTTTTGACTATTCTTTTCATCACAGGTTTTCTTTTCCTATCGTAATCAATTTCCTTTATATCGATGACTTTGTCTACTAGTTTAGGAATATGTTGGTCCCCACAGGATAGAGTATTTCTAGTCTTCCCGCCGTGTAGAGGTGTTCTATGGCAGGTTGTCTTAGTTCCTTAGCAAGGTAAATTCTTGTATGTTCTGGTGACTTGGCCTCCTGCTAGTCCTCGTCGACTGATGGAGTGTTGGTCCTAGATGGGAAAGTAGGAGAAGGGTCGACATTAGCTAGGAGTTTAGTCATTGAGATGATGATTTTTGGTTTCCCCACTCCTTCTTCTTGTTCACCAGCATCCAAGTCATTCTTGGAGCTGTCATTTTGTAGTTGCATTCCAAATTGATTGGGAAACATAGTGTCAAGAGTGTTCCTAGCCTCATGGTCGCCTTCCTAGGGGTTTGGGATCAAAATGTCAAAAGTTGGAGTAGATGTTTCCCCTGGATCCTCCTCTTATGTGATTGGTACCATGGTTATGCACGAAGCTTCTGAACCTTCCTCATCGTCATATATGATGATTAAATTTATGAGGACATTAGGCATACCCATCCCATTTGATTCTCTTGATTTCCTTCACTGAGTTGTAGTAGTCACTGGAAATCCTTCTTGTCATGACATAGCACTGGGGTTTTCTTGATCATTGGCCTCCTCTGGTGGAATTGTCTTTGAGCCATTTAGCTCTTCCTCATGATTGCTTGTATCTTTCAGGGTAATCCTCAAGGGTTATATCAAAGGGTTAAGTGGGGGTTCTTCCCCTAACCTTTTCATAGCTATTTGTGTTTCTTCCAGTAACAATATCCCCCTCCTTCATGCCTATGCTTCTTCTATTGCTCTATTTTCTTCTCTTATTCTGTTACACATCAAAATTACTCACTTCAATAGTGTCACAAGTGTCATCATTACAAGTGTTGTAAGTGTCGCATCTTGTCCACAAGTGTCACATCTTGATCACAAGTGTCAAAAGTGTCACAAGCATCATACTACCATCTTGCCTATGTTGTGCCCCTAACAACATCATAAGGACACTTAAGACACCTCAAAGACTAGTTTTGAAGAGGAAAAATCAATTGAAAAGGAGTACAAGCCTTTTGCCACTGAAAAAGCCACTCAAAAGTCAAATTTGGAAAAGAGCACTCCCCTACATACTGTCAAGGAGCACTGGCTCTATGTATCCTCTTCCAGGGGAGTGTTCCAACACTCTGTGTCCCTTTTGAGGGAGCGCTGGCCTTTTTTGGGCGAAATTTGGTTTGTTGGAGGAAATCAGGAGAGAATCCCCTCAATCTCTGAAGTTGGTTGGATTTGAATATGAGTTCAAGGCATGATCTTAGGGAAGATCCACAACTGAAGGAGAGGAATCCTCAACTTATCCCAAATATCTCTCAAGTGGTTGGGTCTCTCCAAGCTTATATAAGCAGGCCTTCTCATGGTGAAAGGGACATGAAAATATTGGATGTATGAAACCTATGATCTCATTGGCAACATACTGTACAGAAATAGAGATTAAGAATTACACCAAACTTATGATCCCATAAGTGAGATGCCATTGAAGCATAATCAGTGTAGATTACTTGAGAAAAGGGGTTGGACAAGGAGAGATGGAAGAAGTTGCTACACCTTCATCAGAGGATTGTAAGTACTCTTCATTTGTTCTCATTAATATACATACATGATTGGCCTATTTCTTTCAAGTTTATGTTTGTTCCACATGAACTTGTCTTCAGTAGATAGATATGTATTTGAGCTAATATCAGTAAAATATGAAGCTTGTCGTATCTTTGTTTTTTCTACAGTGTTTGACAACAAAGGTATTCCAATAGAGGATGAACACCTTCAGTAACCACTCACATAACCAAATCAAATATCAACACACCAATGTTTTCACATGTTAAAACCCCTACGGGGAAACATCCACGACCCCAGCCAACGCGACCACTTGGAGCAGTTTATTAATGCAAAGAAAAAGATTACAGAGAGATTTTACAAGAGTGTTTCTCACAATCGATCATCGAAAAATGACCCTCCATGCTCTTTAAATAGAGATCATGGACCAATCAAGTGTTAATCCATGGATCAATGGACGTTAAGATCAAGGAGAGTATGAACAATTAGATCACTCTATGTCGGGAAGATATTGTGACCGTCAGATTTCCTAACTAAAAATGCATACTAATGCATACTAAAGAAACACACTAGAAATCATACTTTTACCTAATGACACAATAGACCAAGTAGATCGTACTAACTCCTAAGTGTCTAAATATCCTAACATCTCCCCTTAAGAACAACTTGGGATAGGATTAAAGGATTTAAAATAGTGACACAATAAGATAAGGAAGTAGGCATTAGAGCCTATCCCCCCTTAATGAAAAATTCTTGAACTCCTAACATAGATCGAAGTTTGGAAAACTTCGCTTTTGTAAGAGACTTTGTGAAAATGTCTGCAACTTGATCTTCTGTAGGGAAAAAGAGAACTTCAATAACTTGATCAGGAATGAGATTTCTGATGAAGTGCATGTGTAGCTCGATGTGTTTGCTACGCTGATGTTGAACTGGGTATTTGGCGAGCTTGATGGCACTCTTATTGTCACACCCAAGGATGGTTGGATGTTGGTGCTGGAATCCAAACTCTGAAAGGATCTGTCAAAGCCATAGGGCTTCTTGAGTTGCATTTACCGCTACTTGGTACTCTGCTTCTGCTGAAGAAAGTGAAATAGCATGTTGTTTATTATAGGCCCAAGTGACAGGTCCTAAACCAAGGCTAAAAACATAACCTGCAGTAGACTTTCGATCATCAGGGTCGTCGACCTAATCTAAATCAGTGAAACCAACCAATAAAGGAGTCCCCCCTGAACTGTAATGTATCCCAAACTAAACTATACCATGAACATAGTGAAGTATCCTTTTAGCTTCTTTCCAATGGATTTCATGGGGTGTTTACATATATCGAGAAACAAGACCAAAAACAAAGGAAAGATCAGGATGGGTATGAGTCAAGTAGAAGAGGCTACCAACTAACTGACGGTACAGGGTGGCATCAACTTCAGGAGAAGTACAGGTAGCAGAAAGCTTGACTCTAGACTGGAAGGGAGAAGGGGCTGGTTTACAATCTTCCATGTGAAATCGACGAAGAAGGTCACAAGCATACTTAGACTGGGAAATAAAAATTCCTTCATTTGTTTGCAAAACTTGGAGGCCAAGGAAATAGTGCAAAAATCCTAAGTCTATCATTTCAAATTTATTCTTAAGGATGGTTTTCACATGGTTTAAAAGTTTTGAGTCACTACCAATAAGGATAAGGTCATCAACATAAATGACAAGGATTATGAGATGGCTTCCTACTTTCTTGGTATAGACATTAGGAACAAAATGGAATCTAGAGAATC
>WSFP011539126.1:0-11723 GCA_009831015.1 Picea engelmannii
TGGAAACCCATTTCGGCACTCGGATTCGGCAGTGAAACCATCTGTCCTAGACGGGAGATTGGAGAAGCCATTCAGGCTTTCCATTTGCAAGCATTGGTATTGAGATTCGAGAAGACTCTTCAGAGAAGAATTTCATCTTCAGATTTTGAAGAAAGGGGCGTTTTTCTTCTTTGGCACATGTGGAGTATGGGCGCACTCTTCACTCATTTGCTGCGTGTGTTCCATTGAAGCTGAACCCGTCACCTCCTAGGACGTGGCTACCTTGCTGGGTGTGGCCTGTCATTTGTGTTCCTTGCTGTCCACATTCCTGGAGCAGCGCGTCCCCCATCTGCTGGCCGTCTCTCTATTCCTCATGAGCTACGTGTCCCTTGATGCTGCATGGAAGGGCAAGGAGAAAGCTGTTGTGGGTCGATTGCTGTTAGGTGACTGTCCATTGTAGAAGTGAGAGGCAGATTGCTAAGTTTGGAGGCTGTTATAACACTCCCTCAAACAGTAGCATAGCAAGCATATGAAACGGTTGCCTTTATCAACTCGTGGGAGCAATTTTGGGGCAATTCTTTATGGCTGTTAATGACTAAAGTTACCAAACTTTCTATAGCAGACCTCTCCCTCATCTTTGAGAGGTATTCCTACTACCATTTGCTTGTTATTGGTACAACATCATTATTAAATAAAGTACAGTCATGGTTTACTGAATTTACTCATCTAGGTGTGAATGCCATTTCAATATTATTTTGTGGGTTTTGTTTAATATTCAAATAACACACTTGGTACTTCATTGGGGAGGCATAAGGGGTGAGAAAACCAACATATCAACAAACAAAACAAGGAGACAGTCTGCTGTCCAATCAAATTTCACCTATAGCCATTAACACAGATGCATGCAAAGTGTTTGACGAATGTCCAACACCAAAACTAGGAGGTTTTCCCCAAACTTTACAACTTAAAATATTTCACCTAGTCAGAGGATAGGGGGTCTCATCACAAGCCAGCCTATTAGGTCCATGGGCACCTAGTAGTATGACATTGCCACCAGTTAGTTACCACGCAAGGGCAGTGACTCTTGGTTGCATAGCCAAGGGAAAGGGGGTCTCATCACGAGTCAGCCTTTCATTTCTGTGAAAGTACTTGTGGGTAACGCTACCACCACTGGTCACCACACCAGGGTAGTGTTCCCTGATTAGCTCTTGAACAAAAAGAAAAAGAAAAGCAATAAAAGAATAAAAGAATAAAGGCAATGGGCTTGGAAAGAGTGCATCTATGATAGGTACAACTCGCCTTCTACAAAGGCACACACAGATAACACATTGCATCCTTGGCCCTCACTGCACCCACATGCATGGACTTCCCTTAACCACATCACCACTCACATGGTTTTGATGAGATTTTCTTCTGGGAACTCACCTTTTCTGATGGACATTAGCACAATAGAACGTTTTGCCTTTTACTCCAGATTTGTATAGCAGGCTTGTGTAACGTCTTTGAGCTATTGACAGATGTATTAGGGATTTTATGCATATGTTTAATAATATTAATGATGAGATGTGATTGACATTGCTATGATCCATGTGACTGATGAGCCCATGGAGAGCGTAGCTTTTGATGTGCAGGACCATGCTCGACGGACAGGTAGCATTTGGATCGGTACACATGGGGATATGATCAGTTCGGACCTCCATGGGGCTGAAGAGCCCACCAGATGGATGCTGAGACCCCATCAGGGGGCAGAGATAGGGCAGAGGATGATCAGAGACTTTGCACCAGAGAAGAAGAGAACGTTCCACCAGAGGCACCCCAACATTGCTTGGCCTAGGGGGATTGACCCACTTTCATAGGGACATTGGCTCTAGATGGCCCAGGACATCACCAGGATTTTTATTCTTGAGCTAGCCGTTTTGCCGAGAAGGAGGAGAGAGCACGAGGCCTTGCTTTAGCAACACCAGAGTGAGCCTCTCTCCCCGAGGGTTTTGATTTTGAGGCCTTGCCTTTGCAACACCTCAAAACTCTTCCCTCTAATCCTTGAAATCTTGCATCCTTCAACCTTTGCGTCCTTCACTTATGACTCCATTAAACCCTAAGGCACTGATCTGAAAGTCCTCTAACGTTGAAGTGAAGCTGATCAAGCAACTCTCTAAATTCTTCGAATTTCAAACCCTAATCTACAAACCCTAAGTTGTTGACGTCATCATTGGATATTTCATCTTTATTGCAGCAATGTTTTACTTTATGAGCAATTGAATGGTGCTTTAAAGCATTTGTTAAATGAAGTGTTGATTGGTTACATTGAATGCCACATCGTTCCAATATTTATTGGTGAAGTGTTATATTTTTCATTTACTATTGATAAATATTGACTTCGTCAACATTTATTGCTAATTGCTTATATATATTTATCAGATAGTCTTATGAAGTACTAACCCATTGAAATATAGCTTGCATATATCTGTTTGTTGTTGTCTTGTTCCAGGCAGGTGTTCTTCATTGGGGATTTACTTTATTATTGGCTGTTTAGCCGGGACTTTCTGTTTGGATGGTGACTTGTGAAGGGGGAAAACCTTATCTTGGTCTTATTAGCCTTTTGCCTCTTCAAAACCACAGGTCACCGGGGATGTCTCCCCTGGGAATAACCTCCCTAAAGAGAAAGAACCTCCCCATCGTGTTGACATTGGGTGGGATAGGTTCTTGTTACGCCAGTTTGGCCTTCAATCATATAGCCTTTTTCCTAGCTACAAACTGTGCGATAACAGGCTCGATCATTAGAACACCTTTCACCACTTTGGAGGATTATTGTGAGTGAAAAACTCAAGGGTAATTAAAAATTGCCTGAGGATAAAAAACACTTGATGAAAGGACTTCCCTAATGATAAATTCCTAGGCAAATAACCTAAAATATGATCCATGCTGACCCATTACATTATTATCCCATGCAGGGGAGAGAAAATTCCAATTACAAAAAGAAGTGATGGGGGCAAAAATTGCCTTGTAGAACCAGAAAGTCTTCAACTTGGTTGCACCATCAGGCACATAGCTTCATGGCACATGGAGTTGACCCCCTAGTTGAAATAGGTGGTCAACATGGTCTCACACATATCCTCTAGTGCTCTGCCACTAGGGACAAGTCCACATGTGCTCAACCACAAGGGACGCCACTCTCAAACAAATCAACTCAACTAAATCCATAGGAGTACAATTTGGAGAGCCATCTCAAGTCGAATCAACTATGTCCATAGGAGTACGACGGGAGATCATCTCAAGTCATCTCAACTCAGTCCAGAGGAGCACGATAAGAGACCAACACAGGTTAACTCAACTCAGTCCAGAGGAGTACGACTCACCTATCACATAAGTGTTCTCTTAGATCAACTCAACTTAGTCCAGAGGAGTAAGATCTGGAGAATGTCTCATGAAGCTGCAATCATCAACACATCAAACCCCCCTTTACCCAGACAAATGCTCAAAGACGTTATGCAATTTAACATGTTAGGTTTGGAGAAGGTCTCAGGGTGTCCTATTGGGCTAATCCTCCTTAAGTTTGGGGTGTTTCCCAGGTGAGAACAAATCCAGGTCATGTAAGTGCATGAGGTGGCGTGGGGTAAGTGTTTGGGCATGGGGTGTGGTTATAACAGGGAAATGTAAATCATACCTATGGGTGCCTTTGTAGAGGGCAAGTTGCACCTTGTCATAGATGCCATTTTTTCCTAGCCTATTCACTGCCTTTTATTCTTAGCTTCATTGCTTTTGATCTTTTGCTTTTATGCTTCAAGGGAAGAGTTAAAGGACACTGTCCTGGCTTGGTGACCAGAGGTGACAGTGTTATCCACAAGCATTTCATGGAGATGAGAAGGTTGTCTCGTGAGGAGACCCCCTTTCTCTTGCCCACTACCCTGGTTTGGTGACCAGATAGATGGTAGTGTCATACTGCTACATGCCCATGGTCATAATAGGTCGGCTCATGATGAGACCTCCCATCCACCGACTAATACCTTGAGTGTTTATTTATCTTATGGGTTCCCTTTTCTTACCGAGAAGCTTTTTACTACTTTCTCGGGAATCCCTGGGCGAAGCATCTCAAAGGTTTCATTTTTTGGCTTTTAACTCTTGCCGGCTACTTTTACCCTCTGGGCCTTTAACCCCTTCTTCCCACAAGGCAAGGTACAACCCTTCCTAGTGTGGAAAATCCTAATGCTCGAACAAAGGTAGAGGGGAAATGAGAGGAATAAAGATGGAAAGTGGTATGTATGGAGGGAACGGACGATGACCTTTCACAGACCTACCTAGTGGCAACCCATCCTAAAGGGAGATCAACTTACTAGGGCATCATGTCACCCTTCCAGGTATGAACACGTCAAAGATCATAATTTCCAAGCAAACACTATGAAATGAAGGAGAATTCAATGCAACATATTCAAGTGCTTCAAGAATCAGAGTGACACATACCATGATACCTAGACTCATTACCTCATGGAGCAAGACTTACTGCTACTTCAGGACCAGGATGGTGGGATGGACATTGCTGTTGTTGATAAAGAGGTTGCACTGAAGAAAAGAGGGGCCCTCCGGGGCCATGCTCAAGTCATCCGACTCTCGACACTCCATGTTTAGGACCTGTGGGCCTCGAGACATGATCTCCTTAGTTATCCCTAGGGTTGGGGATAACAGACCCGAATCCTCAATTTCCTCTCTGAACTCCAGTCTCCAATATCTCCTCTGAAACCAACTCTAACTGTCCCTCCTTATCCAAAGGCAGTAGCTCCTCAGAAGTGCTAATGAAATGTCCCACTGCTTTCTTGAGGCAAGAAACGTGGAACACGTTGTGAATCTGGCTCCCCTCTAGTAGTTCTAACTCGTAGGCCACTTCACCTACCCTATGTATGACCGTGTATGGTCCATAGAATCTGGGTTTAAGCTTCTTGGCTCCGCTCTTCTTCAAAGATGACTGCCTGTATGGTTGTAGCCTCAGGAATACTAGATCCCCAACCTCAAAGCTACTCTCTATCCTATGTCTCTGTCTACATTCACCTTTTGTTGATTCCACGCCACCTGTAGATTCTCCTTTAATACCTTGAGAATCTCCTAACTCTTTGCTATCCAGTCTTTGGCCTTGGGAGCCCCGTTGTCTCCAAAAACCAAATCAATCAAAGTGGGAGCATCATATCCATATAATGCTCTAAATGGGATCATACCTATGGACATGTGGAAGGTAGTGTTGTAACAATGCTCTCCAAGATGTAACCACCTTACCCACGCTTTATGCCATCCACTCACATAGTTCCTCAAGTAACCCTCTATCCACTTGTTGACTATCTCAGTCAGCCCATCAATCTGGGGGTGGTAATTGGTGCAACTCTGTACCAACCAATCTGAATAACTCTTGCCAAAATGTGTTGATGAACTCACTGTCTCTGTCATTGACTATACTTTGTGGCAACCCGTGAAGTCTGAAGATCTCTCTGAAGAACAACTCTACCACCTGCAATGCGCTGTAGTCTGTAGGATTCAAAAAAAAGTGCGCAAATTTGGTCAATCTGTTGACCACTACAAAAATGCAGTCCTTACCCTAAGCCTTAGGTAGGCCTATAATGAAGACCATGGATATACTTTCTCATTTCTGCTCCGGAATAGGGAGTGGCTGAAGCAACCCTGCTAGGAGTGTCTGCTCTGACTTGTTCTGCTGACAAGTCACACACTTGTTGATATGTCTTATCACATCCTTCTTGAGACCCTTCCAAGAGAATCTCTCCCTGACCTGCCTGTATGTCTTGAAGAATCCCTAGTGGCATGCTAAAGGTGAGCCGTGTAATGCCACCAAGATCTTTTTGAGACTAGATGCGGGCACAAGGTAGACTCAGTCTTTATAGAAGATGACCTCATCTATGACTCTGTACCCATCGTCCTGTGCTTGTTCGTCCAATAAATCACATGCAAACTTATTCTTGGAATACTCTACTAACAAGTGTGATTTCCAATCTGTTGAGATCTTCATCAAGGAACAAGTCGTCGGTCTCCTAGATAGTGCATCCGCCATAATGTTTTTCTTGCCCTTGCCATACTCTATGTCAAAATCAAAGGCTTGGACCTTTGTCACCCACTTTTGCTTCCTCTCGTTCAGATCTTTTTGCTCAAGGAAATACTTGATAACAAATTTGCTGCCCACCAAGTACTGCCAGAATTTGGTCAAAGCATGCATTATTGCTAGCATCTCCTTGTGGTAAATCAGATACAACCTCTCTGGCCGGCTGAGCTTCCTACTCTCAAATACAATGGGGTGTCTCCCTTGCATCAACACTGCTCCGATCCCCTCTCCTGATGCATCACTCCAAAACAAAAGGTACCGTGAAATCGGGCAATGCTAGTACTAGGCATGTGCCCATGACTACCTTCATCTGCTCAAATGCCTTCTGCGACTCGTCAATCCATATGAAGGCTCCCCTCTTGGTGAGTATTGACCACCTATTCAACTAGGGGTCAACTCCATGTACCATGAAGATATGCATCATCATATGCTAACAAGTCAGAGAATATTTGGTTTTACACAACAATTTTTGCCTCCAGCACACATTTTTGTAAATGGAATTTCCGCTCCCCTGCGTGGGATAATAATGTAATAGGTCTGCATGGATCATAGTTAGGTCAGTTACTTTAGGATTTCTTCAGTAGGAGAGTTCCTTTCACGGAGTTTTTTTTATCCTCGGGTTATTAATTTGGCCTAACCAACCTTATTAATTTCCCTTGAGTTTTTCACTCCCACTAAATAAATCCTCCAAAGTGGTGAAAGGCGTCCTAATGGATTCATCCTCTGGTGGCTAGTGTTTAGGAATGATGTAAATGACCATGTAAGACAACTCAAAAAGTTTCGCGGAATTCCGTCGAGTCTGGATAGGTTTTTTTTAATTAATTGAAATTTCCTATGGTTGGAAATTTAATTAATTAATTAATTTTTGATAAATATTGTAAAAACTAGGTCCTTGGGCTTTTGACAGGGGTATTTGTGCTCAAAAGAAATGGAATGAGACCCCCTACACCCTTGGACAAGGTTTCAACTCAGTCGGACAACTTTTGCTAGGTGTTTGTCCATAGGGAGTCTTAGTCAGAAAAAAAACAATTTTAATTGCTAAGCCATGACATAGGAAAAATGTCAATTTTATAATTTTGAAGTAAATGGAGTAAAGTAAAGGTGGATAATGATGAGAGAGATATATCCTAACCTACCAAACCCCTTTCCCAACCTTTACATACCCCCTGGACCCACCTCTCACTTGAAAGCTCACGCCCCCATGGGGATTTGCACCCCCTCTAGCAAAAAGTGGAAACTTGCTTTAAAGCAAGTCGTGGGCCCCTCCCTCATGAGGTGCGCCCCTCCTAGACTCCCCACGTCCCACTTGGAGTGTGTCCCACTCACTCCACACTCCCACCTTTCTAATCCCATCAAAACCTAAAAGCTTGCGCCCTCCCTCCTTGAGATCTCATCTTGGCTTGGATTTTGACACTTGGCAAAGATCCAAGAGGGGTCACTTTGCCTCAAAAGGTATAAATAGAACCCTTCCCTCACTCATCTCTCACCATTCTCTTGAGTATTTTTATGCTACCATTTTCTTACCATTTCTCTCTCTCTCTCATTGTTCATCTTGCTTCCATTCCATTTTGCTCTCGGAGAGCTTGGATCAATTTTGTTGCTATAACCTCTCCCTTTGGTAATAGAGAAAAGCTTTGGAGGAATCGTGGAATACGAGATTTGGTCTTGGTGTTCCATTCTATTATGAGGTGATCTTGTTCTTTGAATGTTTTCTGTGTAATATTGAATATTTGCTTGGGTAAATTAGTTTACTTGGCTAGGTTTAGCAATAGTGTAGTTGCTGGCCTATATGTTTTGTATTTGCTAATGATATAAACTTTGTTGTGTTATTAGTTCATGCAATCCATTATCTATTCTTGTCTCATGTTTTGTCCAAAGTTTGCAGGTTGTCTCAAGAGCGTTGTTGGGATAGATTCGAGCAAGAATCTGCCTTCATTGCTCATTTAAAACTTCTTAAGCTTTTCCATTTCCTTTTTCTGCTATTATCTCGTTCAGATTTTGGTTGCTAACGCTCTTAGATAGGTCATTTAAATACATTATTTTTCTGGTTTTTATATGCAGAAATTTTCTGTTGCAAAGTAGAAGTTGTCTTAACATTTGTGGGTGTGTTGCAACATTTCCAGCAAGCAATAGCTTGCTGGTTTTTGCAAGTTCTCGCCAGGTTAAGGGTACTTGTTGCCCATTTTCAGTCACAACACACTTCCAAAGGCCCCCTTTCAAAGTGGTAACAAAACCCTTTCTCTTCTCCATCTTTCTAAGTATTGTAAGCAAGCCCAAAGGGGGTCCCCAAGTGGCTTGCCTTCTTGTTTTGATTTTTGTTTTCATTTTCAGTTTTAATTTAGTTTTTTTTTTTTTTTTCTAACCCCCATAGTATAGCTAGCTTAGTTGTGGATGTCTAATATGCTTATGCTCATGGTTAAAATTATCTAGCATTAGATCTCACACATAACTAAATGCTAGTTTAAGCCCGTGGAGGCATAGGACAAAATCTTTTGCTTTTGTTATTTCTTTACTTGCAAGCTCTCATTCCTCAAGCATTTATCTTTCACATTTGCAAGCAAACCTGGGTATCTTAAATGGTGTAAAATAATCCTTTAATTTCCGCAAGATATTTCAAGTTCTCTTTATGCTTTACATACAATAATCTTACAATCTAAGAACTTCATTTTCCACTGTTTTAACATTTCGGTTTTGAGCCCTTTTGGCACTTTTAGGGCAAGTGAAACTCACAGTAATACACTCAAACACCTAAAAACACTTAGTCCATAGGATTAATAACCAACTAGACTTAATAGGACACCTTTACCGACCCATCTTCGCCATTTAAAACGGGGACTAGAGGAAGCAACAAAAAGGTGATAGGCTGGGGACGATCTTGTGGCGCTCAACGTCCTTTTCCGAGAGTACTCTTTTTCTTGGGCTGACCTGTGGAGCTAGGGTAGGCCTCGTTGCCATACTTCTTGAGCACCCAACAGTTACTTGGTAAAAGCATGGAGAGTATTGGGTTGACACTTAGCTAGAATTAAAACTTCACTTAACAACTTTTAATCAATCCTTAATCCACAACTTTTGGGCAATCAATTTAATAGATTTTTGGTAATCTACATTCACACTTGCAAGCACTTTCTCTTTTTACCTTTACATGCAAGTTATCTTTATGAGTTATGGATTAATTATCTAAGTGGTTATATCTATGTTTTGGGACACTTTCTTTTTCAAGCATTTCTCATTTAAATTGTTGTTCCTATTTTGGTGTGATCCCTCAAGAAGTTGCGCATCCTCTTGGAGGCACTTTCTTGTTGGGTCTTGAGTGACTTTTGTGTGCCATTGAAAAACAGTCCAATAGAGTAGTGCATCCTTTTTTGAGGAGACGTTCTATTGTGAGCATGCTTGGCTTGATGTGTTGATGAATGTTTTCCTTTGGAATATCTCCATTTCTTGCACAATCAAGTAGTTGAGTTAGTATTGTATCTTTGTATCTACTGTATATCATGTTTAGTGTAACTCTTAGATATTCTTATTGTACCTTTGTATTTAGTTGTTATTTTTGTATCTAATTTGTATCTAGTCTACTTGTAATCTTTGTAATCTTTGTAACCTTGTGTGAACAACTTCCGTTAAACTTAGTTGACCCCTTGCCCAATCTTAGGCACTAGTCTTAGTTGTCCTAGGAAAAGGCTTGCTTCTCATCCTATATTGTTGCACATTGCATTGCTGCCTTTGCATCATAGGCTAGACTTTCCCCCAACCTTTAAACTAATTAAAACCAACTCCTAGAACTTAACGTTAATCTCATCTAGAAACTAGGGTCTACCCCCCTTGGCTTCCCTAGGAGTAAGCCTAGATGGAAGAGGTTCAAGTCAAAGTGACAACGTGGGCTTTGAACCTAGGCATTGTGCCTCCAAGGACACACTATGTGAGCAGGACTTAGCTCATGTTTGCAAGTGTGTATAAGGACGACAACATCTTTGGCGTCGTTGTCGGGGATAAGTCATTTATCCTTGGTTAAAACGACTTAAATTATTCTTTAAGAACTAGACAATAAAAAACTTTAGTCCTTAAAATTCTTTGAACTTGCATTGGTTGATTTTGTGTGATTCCTTTCCAAGTGGCGACTCCATTGAACAAATCTGTTAGGTATACTACTAGGAGCACTTCACAAGGAGTGATTTATTCTTTTCCTGAACCTAAAAAGGTTTATAGGAGCAGGCTAAATCGCCTTGTTCCTAGGAGGCTACTTGAAAGTCTTGGAGAAGAAGCACTCATTGATATCCGATTCTTGTTCCAAACTAATAATCAACAAACTGTTAATAATCCCACTAATACTCCTAACGCAACCATGAGTGTGTTTTTGAGGCCTTTGAATTTTGTAGCAATCCAAGGTTCTCCTCACGCAGTTCCCAAAAAGGCTATTGATAAGTTGCCTACTTTTAAGGGAAACAATGCTATTAGTACCAAATCCCATATCCTGAATTTTAAGATGTGTGTGGAGAGATATTGTAGGGGTCATGATGAAGAAGATGTGAAAATGATTTTGTTTGTGTATTCACTAGAAGGAGATGCTGCAGAGTGGTTTACTGATTTTGATCCAGCCAAGTTTAGCACCCTTGATCAAATATTGGAAGAATTTAGGAAGAGATGGGGTGATAAAAAAGAACATAGATTCCAACTAGCTGCCCTCGCTTCTAGTCATAAAAAAGAAAATGAAATAGTGGAAGAATTCAACACTAAGTTTAATAGTTTGGTGAAGAGTCTTCATGTTGATATTCTACCTTTAGATACTGTAGTCTTGATATATTATATGGAGGCATTTGAAGGGGAAATGAGGTATGCCTTAAGGGATAAGGATCCTCAAACTTTAAAAGAAGCACAAGCATTAGCTATAAGAATTGATAAGAATATGCAAGATGCTAGGAAGTCTAATATTCCTGGTTTCACAAGAGGTTCTTCTTCAAAGGTTAATGATGAAAAGAAGAAGAAGGTTGAGGGTCAAGAGTCATGAAGTGATGGAATTAAGGAGTTGACCCAACTAATTAAGCAAATGGAAATAAACCATGCCAATCAAATCAATGCTTTGCAAAATAGATTGATTACCATGGAGAGGTCTCAAAATAATAGACAACATCCTAAGCCAAATGACAAGTGGCCAAAGAGACATCCTCCACATGATCAAAGGCCACCTAATCCTTTTGAGTCCACTAACTTGGTAGAGCATCACTCCATACATTACTGTAGGCCTTGCGGTGAATTTCATGAGGAAGTAACTTGTCCAGTTTTTCTTGAGGGTTGTTATGATGATGATTATGGAAATCAAGGAAATGAACAAGTTAACATGTGTGGTAGGAAATACAATGTTGGCATGTGTGATTGGATGGAGTTTGTTGAACATGAGAATAATGCAAGCTACATGAACAATGTTGTTGATAAGGCAACAGAAAAATTTGGGCCTAAGCCCACACCCCAACAAATTGCAGAAATGGCTAAGTATAGAGGCATTACATACCAAAGGAATGGAAATAAAGGACAAGATAAAGGTCAAACTAGTGTTCCCAAGGTATCTTCAATCCCTCCTAAGTCAAATGTGCATGTTAACTCAGATTTGAATATTGATTTAGGTGGTTGGTTGAGTAATGCTAAGATGTTAGATCCA
>WSFP011539129.1:0-11722 GCA_009831015.1 Picea engelmannii
GCCACATTAACCACCTGAGATGAAAAAACCCTCGATGAAAGGAACTCCCCTGATGTCAACATCCAAGGTACCTGACCTAACTATGATCCATGCCGACATTATTACATTATATACCCTCGCAGGGGTGCGGAAATCCCGTTTACCAAAATTTAAGTGCTGGTGTATAAAACACCCAGTAGAACCATCTCTGTCTCTGACATAGAATAATCTTCATGATAATGAGTTGACCTCTGTGCTAAACAGGCGGTCAACATACTCAAATGACTATATCTTAAAGAAAAGAAAACATCAACTTTTACTTAGAAATTTGGCAAGAAAATTCAGAAAATTGCTTAATAAAAACTAGATCTAGGCTTAGAATTAACAATAAATTCAAAAATAGATCTAGATCTTGCATGCAAACACTAGAAAGAGAATAATGACTTAAAAATGAATCTAGTTATACTTGCAATCCAAGAAAGAGAGAAGGAGGAATACATTTTTTGATTTTGTGGAGCCTTTGCTTGAGCCTCAAGAACCCTTGGGCAATGTAGTATTTCTTTGGTGTGAAGAAGAGGGAGGAAGTTTTCTGAAGTGCTTCAAGAGAAAGCAAGGGAGCAAGCAAGCTTCTCTGACTCTCCAAAAGGTTGGTCTTTCATGCTCCAAGCTTCTCACAAGTACCTGCAAATAACGTTGTTCCCTACAAGAGAGACTTTCCACATTAGTTTAAACAAAAACCCAACATGAGAATATAAACATCAAATGCATAAAACAAATATATAGACTAGAAAACAAGTAGAACTATATATTTTAATTGGATAACAATATCCTTACCATAGCCACCATGCAAATACAAGAAAGAAACTTGAAATGATATTACCTCATAAGCTAACAATCCATCCACACATGTGAGACAAAACACCAATATCAACCTCCAAAGTATTTTGATTCCAATGTAGGAAAGATATTACAACAATGAATAACAACGATAGCCAAACTCCAACTAGCTAAAAGGAGAGGAGTCGCCTTCTATTTATTACATTCCGGGTGACAATTCCCAAGAGAGAATGCGCATGTGATGAGGGAGTGGCGCATAGAGTAAAGGAGAGATGAAGTGAGGTGATGTGGGGTGGAGTGGAGTGATGTGAGGTGGAGTGGAGTGAAACCATAGTGAATAGGAGTGAGGTGGAGTGGAACTAGGGTGTGAGGGCGAGTATTAACATAGGGATGTGCGCCATCTCTCCCTAATGCGCCACCTAGCAAGGGAGGGTCGAACCTAGCTTTGGGATCATCTCCCTTGTACACATCACTAAACAAGTCACCTTCCTCCCTAGTGAACTCGCCCAAGCTCCGAGTTGACTGAAAACCGAGGAAAAACATGTTCCCAACGTGTTTCCTAACTTTTAACATTTCTCCTAAAATTTAGGGAATTTAATTAAATGACCCTTTTCTATCTTTTTTCGAGATAAATACATTTTTGAGTGATTAAAATCACTTTTTTGCCTAGACAGAAGGGGAATAGGGGTCTAAAGGGTGTTTTGGCTTAGAAAACGAGCACAAATATGGCATCTGACAATGGATGATGCCATATTTTTACAATTTATTGACTTTACATTAAAAAATTTCCGTTTTGCGGGAAATTTATTATTTCACTAAAACATTAAAAAAAACTTATCGGGACATAAGGTCAATTTCCATATGACTCAATAGACATGACCTAGCATGAATTCATATACATTTAGACACTAAACATTGGTTATACCATGCCAAGGCCTAACCACCAGCACATACTCCAACTTTGGAGTTAGTCTTGAGTGAAAAAACATAGAAATTATTAATCACCCACTAAGGTAGGCAAAAAATAATTAACAAGTGAAAAAAAAACAGTCTAGAGTACATGCTCATACCCAGGTCTTAGGTGGCCAATAGTCTTTTACAACTTTCATGCTCAAGTCATTTATTACAATGCCCCGAAGGGATGGAAATGCAGAAAAAGATGGTCTTTAAAAAGACCTGTTGAATTTGTGAACTCTGACTTCTGAACATCTGTTTGCTCAGTTTTTGGCATCTCATCTTCAAATCCAGCTAGTGAAACTCAGTGGATAACATTGGCTCCATATGGGGACGTGTGGTTGATCTTTATATTTGAAGGAGACCATGCGAGAATCCATAATTAAATGACCTGCATCATCGACGCCTCGTCAACAACATATCCATATAAATCCAATAATAAACATGAATTGCAATCATAATATACAAGTAAATATGATACAAAAAAGCATTAAACATACATGTAAATATGGTATAGAAAGCAATAAATAAATAATGTACAGAAAATCAAAAGCATAATGTACAAAGGAGAACGGTTAGAGAATATGATACAGAGGATGCCCCCATGGGCATCAAATGACCTCGTTGAAGAAAAACTTGAGAAGCTGACCGTTGACTGGGAGTGCCAACCTCTCACCATCCAATCTACTGAGAAAAAATGAGTTCTGGTCGACTGTACCCTGAATGATGTATGGACCAGTCCATAAATTGTCAAACTTTCCCTGATTCCCTAACTTTTCCCTTCTTTTATCCCAAAGAAGGATTATGTCCCCTTCCTGAAAAACTATCTACCGTGAATACTTATCAAAAGTCTTCTTTACCTTTTCCTGATTCTTTATACTCTGATCCAATGCTTTCCTTCTACTGTCATCCAACTCAACCAACTGATCAATCCTTCTCTGTTGGAAATCATCATATAGACCATACCTTTGCACAAACTGATACACTGGAAGCTTCAAATGAACTGGTAAAGTAGCATCAAGCCCATAGACAAGCTCAAAAGGACTCTTTCTGCAGAATTCTTTTTTGTGATCCTATCCGCCCATAATGGAAACTTAATCTTGTTGTCCCATGACCTCTTACTATCCCCCACTGTTTTCTTTAGAATATTCATTAAGTTCTTATTGTTGTATTCAACAAGACCATTACCTTGAGGATAATAGTTTGAAGAGTGGGACAACATAATGCCATACTTAAAACAGAATGAAGACAATTCTGTTGAGCTGTAGGCCTTGGCATTATCGGTTGTAATCTTGGTGGGCACACCAAACCGAGTGATTATCTTATCTTCAAGAAAATCCATGACCACTTTGTCGGTTGCTGACTTAGTGGGCATTGCTTCTACCCACTCAGTAAAATAATCAGTCGCTGTAATTATCCAAGTGTAACCATTACTTGAATTATCCTTAAACTGACCTATGAAATCAAGCCCCCACTACTGAAAAGGGGCTTTGATCATTACTGGTTGAAGAGGCAAGGCTGCTAGCTTCTGCGTCCCTGTGAATAACTGACACTGCTGACAACCCCTGACAATTTTATGAACATCTGAGAAAATGGTCGGCCAATAGTAACCTGCTTTGAGGATTTTGTGGGCAGTAGTTTTAACTGCGAAATGCCCACCACAAAATCCTGAATGGGATTCAACCAAAAGTCTCTTGGACTCTAGCTCATCAACACACCTAAGGATCACCCCATCGGGGTTCCTCCACCCCAATCCATCTTGAATGATACAATACTTAGCCGCTTTCAACCTTAATGCGATTTTCTTATGACCAATCAAATGACTTGGGCATGTAAGGTTTGAAAGAAAGAAGACGATATCTGCATACCATTGGTGTTGTTCTAACTTTTGAAGTTCAGATGACAAGGCTGGCCTAGATTGATTGTTTTGAGTCTTGACAGAGCAGGTCCAACACTTGTTCATTTCCTTCAATGAGCATTTGAGCCAACCCTTGACCTTTAATCAACTTAGTGGGTTTGATCTCTAAGTCATATTCTTGAATCTTGGAGACCCACTTTCCTTTGACTCCCAAGGATATCCTTTACTGCTGAGTGAGGGACATACCCCACAACTTTCGAGTATCCTATATAGACTCGAAAATGCTTAAGGGATTTGACTAAGGCATAATCTTGCTTTTCCATACTAGTATAGTTAAGCTCAGAATTCTGTAATGCCTTACTCATAAAAGCAATGGGTTTCTCCTGACCCTCTTCATTTTTTTGGAGCAAGACCCCTGCAATGGTGTCTTCCGAAGCGAAGGAAAAGATTTGAAAATCTTTTGAGAAATTTGGACTAATCAACACAGGAGACTTGCCAATTGCATCCTTAATACTTTTGAAGGCCTTCCTTCCTTCATCTGTCCACTCAAATTTAGCATCCTTTTTCAATAATTTGAGGAGTGGTTTCATCATCTCAGCCAAGTTTGGGATGAACTGTCTAACAAAGTTTGTCTGTCCAAGAAAACACTGAAGGGCTTTCTTGGTTGGGGGTAAAGAAACTTTATTTATGGCTTCGACCCTTTCAAGATCCATCTTTACGCCGTCCTTTGCTATAATGAGACCTAGCAACTTGCCTTTGTCCACACCCAAAATAGACTTCGCTGGATTCAAAGAGATGCCATACTTTCGACACCTTTCAAACACCTACCTAAGATGTCTTGTGTGATTTGACCTTTCTTTTGAAAAAACTGTTAAGTTATCTTGGTAGATTTCAATGATTTTGCCCATTAACTCATGGAAGACAAAATCCATGGCTCTCTGAAAAGTGGCACCTGCATTTAGTAAGCCAAAAGGCATCCTTAGGTATTCAAAATTGCCCCAAGGTGTGGTGAAGGTAGTTTTGTTTTGATCTTCTCTCTTCACCAACACTTAGTTATAACCGGAGAAGCCATCCAACATGGACATAATTTTAGAACCAGTTACCCTTTGAAGTAGGGTCTCGATGTTGGGTAGGGGGTAATTGTCCTTGATACATGCTAGATTTAAATTTCTGAAATCAATGCATAACCTTATCCCCCCATTTTTCTTTCTAACAACAACTAAGTTAGAACACCATGATGAATGCCTTGTTGGAGCAATGATGCCAACATCCAACACTTTCTTAAGCTCAACTTGAACTAATGGTGCTAAGTTAGGATTTATTCTCCTAAGTTTTTGTTGGAAAGACTTTGTGTCATCCCTGAGGGGGATAGTATGTTGAACCACATCCTCTTTATATGCTTTGAGCTCATCATATGTGAAAGCAAATACATCCCTATACTCTTGGACAAGACTTATCAATTCCTTTCTTTCCTTTTCTAAGGTTCCTTTTCCAATTTTTATGAACCTTGGGACTTCCTCTGTCCCAATGTTTATTTCAATATAAATGCCAGGCTTTATTACTTCTTTTTTCTTGTTATACATATCACGCCTTTCAAAAATATTTTCGTAGGCAACTATTCCTCTGGGAGCTGGATTTTTCATTGGATTATCTTCATCAACATAATCTTTCCCCTCCTCTTTGTAACTGATATTGAAACCTGAGAATTCCCTGACATTGTGGAGGAACTGTAGGATTTGTTCATCATCTTTGAAAACTTGCCAATGATCGATATTGTCTGGGACAGATGGCCTAAAGATTATCTCCAACTTTTCTTTAACTTTTATTAGATCTTTTGAGGGCTGGAGGGTAGAAGCAGCTACAACTAGACTGTCAGTCAAGTTGTTTTGATCTCTAGGGATAGCAATGAGATCTATAGCATCAAAGAACTCTATGGTATCCCAAATGGCATTTCTATATCTTCTTAACCTCTCACTTTTGCATGCATATTTGTTTTTTACTTGGAGAATTACTAAGTCTGAATCACCTTTTATATTTAGAATATTGATACCCATATCCTTAGCAATTTCCAAACCAAGCAAAAGTGCCTCATATTGGGCCATATTGTTTGTTGCATCAAATTCAAGTCTGAATGCAAAATTATAAATTTTCCCAGTTGGAGATTTTAAGACAATCCCTGCCCCTTTGCCTGACCTTGAGTGGGCTCCATCAAAATTCATCTTCCAAGTTTTATTACTTTCTTTTTCATCCTTGAATCCTTTTTCAGCTGGTGCTTGGAAGTTAGAACATATGGAAAAGTTACCCATGTCAGACACTTGGCATAAAAATTCATTGAAAGGCTATTTAAGATCTTCAATATGATATTTCCTTTCTGTTTCTCTAAAGAGTCTGAAATTCTCAGTTGAGGGAGGAGGGTATGGAATAGTTGAAAAAGTTAAATCCATATTTAAGAAGTGTCCCATGTGAGCTCCCCATTTTCTAGATAGAAGCATCCCCCATGCATCCGACACATCAATAACAAGAAGATCCATTTTGAATGGAAAGTCTGGGTGGAAAGCTAACTTGACTGACAAATCTATGATAATTCCATGAGTCTCAATTTCTCTAGAATCCACGGCATACACATTATGATAAGGCCTTGTAACTTTAAGGACCAATCTTTGCATAATTCCCTTGGTGATGATATTTGATGAAGAACCATAATCATACATACAATTATGCAACCACTGATCATTTATTTCTAAAGACACAAAGAAGGGAGGATTTTCTTCTTTGGTCCTATCTCTGCTAGTCAAAACTGCTAGAGGATCTTCATGATGTTCCTTTGCTTTTTCTTGATCTTTTGAAACCATTTTATTACTTGGAACATTTATTGCTTGCAATTTTTTTTCTTTCTGTGAAGGTATCTTCAAGAGATCCGACACTGGAACCAAGACTTTTGGATTTGAAATCCAACTACCTAAATCAACAGTTAGTATTTGGAGTATTTGTAGGAGTAGTTACCTTAGGAAAGTTAGCTTGAGACTTGTTTGTTCCTTCTTTCCCCTTCCTTTGGTAGACTATCCCTTTTTGCATTGCCATTTCCAAAATCTGCTCATTTGTGAGCTTATGACCATATAACTTAGTGACATTGTCATATTCTTCAATCACTTCATTAGCTTGCTCACTTCTTTCTTGCATTTGAACCCAATAGTCCATTGATAATGGGTGAGCTTCACCAAAGTTGTTTATGTGATTGGAGTTTCTAGATTGCCCCACAAAATTGTTTGTTGAAGGAAGGCCCTGTTCATTTATCTGGCAAAAAACTGGGCAGGTAGACTCTTCATGAAAATCTTCACAAGCTCTACAAAAAGGTGGTATTTCTTCATTTACCACATTATTTGATTCTAACTGATTAAGAGGCCTTTGGTCTTGAGGAGGACCTTTCTTTTGCCACCTATCATTATTTGGTATGGGTTGGAATCTAATATTTTGAGACCTTTCCATAGCTATCAACCTATTCTGTAAAGCACTAAGCTGAGTAGCATGGGTTGCTTCCATTCTTTTAACCATCTCAGTAATGACCTTTAAAGGGTCGAAATTTGGGTCTTTATTGTTAGGAGGTGCAGCCTTTTTCTTTGCCTCTGTCTGCCTAGAATAACTACCCCGACTGAAACTTGGAAGATTGGACTTTTCTGAAGCTTGTATATTTTAATTAATCTTTATTGCTATATCGTGAGCTGCTGTAATGTCCCCCACCTCTTGATGAAGAGGTTTGGAGATACTAAGTAGTCTAGTCATCCCCACTAGACTATAGTCTCATGCAACATGGGGAAAAGTTAGCTAAATCCAATATTATAATTTGAAGTTGACTGGAAAAGGTAAAAAGTAACTCACTGGAGGATTAGAGCGTTTGAGGTTGAGTTAGGAGTTGAACCTAGTGGTTAACTTAATTCAACAGAGGAATAAAAAGAGGTATAAAGGAAAGCCTAGGGCGCACCTCTCATTCATCTTGGATTATTATGCATTTGGCTATTGGGCTCCTGAGCACACAGTTTTGAGGGTTTTGAGAATACAAACCCTAGAGAACAACTCGGTGGTGAAATATTCCACCCATCTTGTTCCAAGTTTGATCTCCGGGATGCAATACTCCACCCACACCATTCTATAACATTCATAGGTTCCATCACTCATCCAGGAGAGTAGCAGGTCGTACCCTTGAGGGTTTCCAGCAAGGGGGCGCATCATTCTTTGGAGAGAAGTTCGATCCAGAGGTCTGAGAGGGATTTTGGAGATTTGGGCACTTGGGTTTTCTTTGCAGGCCCCTGATCTATCATTCCAGTGCTTTTGGAGAGGGTTACTCCTCCTAGTTGATTTATTGGAGCATTGAGTCGATTTGGAGAGAAGGAGGGTGATATTGAGATTCAAATCTGCCCAATTTAGAGGGGTTATACTTCAGATATGTTCTCGAGACTTCACCTAATGGCTTGCAGTGGCCTGATCTATCTTTCTATGAAGTTTCAGGGTATTTTGATGGTTCAATCATCAGGGCCGAAATATTGAGCTTGACAGTCTTAAGGAGGGCACGGTCTTGATTGAGGATTCAACAATTTGGAGGAGCAGATCTTGGCATTAGGGCTTGAGACTTCAGGGAGAGCTTCTACTTGCCTTGATCTATCATTTGGTGGAGTTTGATGCTATTTTGTGGTCTCCTTCAGCTAAGCCGAAACACTAGGTCTTCACATCCATCCAGGGAGCGTATCTGCAGCCAGGGTGTTTGGACTTGACCCTGGATTCTTGTTGTATTGATCTTCCTTGTATATCCAGCCTTGGGGGCTTGCATCTTCTTTCCGTGAGCATTTTGTAGCAGCTCATATCTTATTTATTGGAGCTATCTGAGGTTATTCCAGATCTGCATCCTTCTTGCATCAGGTTCTTGCTTATTACATCAATAAAGGTCAGATCTTGCTATTGGTTCCATATCTTGTGTTATCTTGTATCTTCATTGCTTGTCTTTAGATCTAAGCTTAAATAATTGATCTATAAACCCTAAGGCCGAAACTTAAGAGGCCAATTTGCAAACAAACATACACAAACAAGCAAATCAATGGTCAGTTAGTGTTCCAAGAGAAAAAATTGGCTTGGGAACATTACAGTGGTATCAGAGCTCTGATCCTCCCATCCTGTGAGGATTAGTGCATGCAGAAGTTCAGTGACATTTATATGGGAAGAAGGAGGAAACATACAGGTGAGGCAGAGGCGGATATGGAAGGTTCAGGTGAGGACAGTGAGCCACAGGGCTTAGCAACCTTGACACATGAACTACGTAAGTCCATACTCCAGACAAAGAGTACATTGGTCGCACACTTACAGGAAAGCCAGGAGGCATCACGCAGAAGTCAGAGCGAGTTGAGGGAAACCTTGGAAAAAGTATCTGCAAATCAGACTCTGATCTCACAGGTACTATTGGATATGACTCATGGAGGAAAGGGAACTGAAAAATATGCAAACAAAGAAGCCAGTGGATCTCATGGAGGGTATAGACATCAACATGAGCACATTCCCCACTATCACACTGAGGGACAGAGTCACGGAGGAGGTTCACCACAGGGACAGACACACAGCAGGGCCAGCCATAGGTCGTACCTGCCTTCATTCGTGGATGAAAATACATAGCCCAACCACCCAGATGAGTTTGAGGATCAGTTTGATCAGTATGTGAGGGAGTACAACTCACTAAGTGCACTAGTTCAGAGGCAAATCACATTAGATCAGTTTTGTGGGTTGAAGTTCAGATAAACCCAGGCCGTACCACAGGAACAATTATGAGTTAGAGCGTAGGGCTGGAAAAATGGAGATCCCTTACTTTGATGGTTCGGCCAAGATGACTGCACAGGCGTGGGTACAAAAACTAGACACTTACCTGCAGCTTAACCCTATGAGAGAGATGGATGCCATCAAGTTTTCCACCATGTACTTGGAGGGAAAAACTCATGACTGGTGGTACCATGGGTTATCTACACTGGGCCATAATCAGATAGTGGCATACACAAAGTTTACAAAGAGGCTCATTGACAGGTTTGACCAGGGGGATCTAGAACTCCATTTTAGGGAACTCACACAACTCAGATAGACAAGATCACCGGAGGGGTATATGGAGGAGTTTCATAGGTTAGCAGTCATGGTAAAGGACGTGTCACAGTCAAGGCTCATGATGCTCTTCACAGAGGGTTTGATGGAACCCTTAAAGGGTTGGGTTAAGGCTTTCAAGCCTACCAACTTGCAGGATGCTATATGGAGGACGAGAGATCTAGGCTCAACAACAAAACCTAAGTTTATGCCTAGACCACCTCTAAACACTGGAGGAAGAGACCAAAGACCTCCAATGAATCCATGAGTAAGATACCCTAGGGGGTGTGACAGGGGAAGAGGTAGGATGGATGAGAACACTAGAAGAGAACTGAGGAGAAAAAATATATGCTACACATGCAAAGAACTGTGGGACCCATCCCACAAGTGTATGGGCCGTGGCAAAGCTCATTACATTGAGGTGACATCGGATAATGAGGAGGATGAGGATTTTGGCCACATCCATAACATAGAAGCAGACAAGTTATATTAAGACTAGTGCCTAAAGATGGGTAAATGGAGTCAATATGATTATACAACAAATATACAATAAAACAAAAGTAAATGATGCTATGAGATATCCACAAAGAGTAAAAGAAATTACTTTTCACTTAAACTAATTATGAATGTTATCTACAAATTGAAATACATATATACAATGAATTGAACAATTAAATGATTATACAACTATAAATTAGATAGTGAAATATCTACACAATGGATTAGATGATAAAATGACTATTAGTTCTAGACAATTATCTCCAAATGAATAAAGAATGCTTATAACAAAAGAAGAGGTGCTTTAGTACATGTAAACATCCACAATGAGAGAAAGTGACTTAAAACATGAAATTGCTTGGAAATTAGAATCACATGAAAAGTAAATTGCTTGAAATGTAAAATTGCACAACTTGACGAAATTGAAATTGCTTTGAAAACTTGAAGTGCAATGTTGTGAAAGTAGTGTGTAGGTTAATTTAATTACGTTTTAAGTCTCTCTTGATTTAGGGGGATTAAAGTGTGATAGATACAAGTCTAGAATATGTGACTACCCTGTTGACCACCTTTTTCAACTAGGGGTCAACTCCATGTGCCATGATGATATGTACCTGATGGTGCTAATAGTTTGAAGTCTTACTGGCTCTACAAGGTGTTTTTGGCCTCAACACGTATTTTTGTAATTGGAATTTCCGCTCTCCTGCGTGGGATTATAATGTAATGGGTCTACATGGATCATAGTTTAGGTTGGTTTCCTAGGACTTCATCACTAGAGGAGTTCCTTTCATTGAGTGTTTTTTTTCCTTAGGTTATTAATTTGGCCTAACTAGCCTTATTAATTTCCCATGAGTTTTTCACTCCCACAATAATCCTCCAAAGTGGTGAAAGACGCTCTAATGGTCGATCCCTATGGTAGCCAGTGTCTAGGAATATTGTAAATGACCATGCTAGACATCTTCTAGAGTTTTGCGGAATTCCGTCGAGTCTAAGATTTTTTTTTTTTTTAATTTTTTAAAATTACCCATTTAATGGTAATTTTAATTAATTTTTGATAAAAATTGTAAAAACTGGATTCTTGGGATTTTGATAGGGGTATTTGTGCTCAAAAGAAATAGAATGAGATCCCTTACACCCTTGGAGAAAGTTTCAGTTCAATTGACAAGTTTTGCTAGGTGTTTGTCCATGAGGAGTCTCAGTCAGTTTAAGACAACAATTTAATTGCTGAAATTGACAAAGTCAAACTTGTCAAAATTTTGTAATATGACCAAATTAACTTGAGAAAGAGTGAGAGAACCTACACAAACTTTTTCGTAAGCTATCCTAACCCTTTCCCAACTATCACCTCGCCCCCTCACCTAGCCATTAAGCGAAAACGTCTTCTTTCCCTAGAGAAGTGCACCCCCCTTCTAGAAAATCTCCAAAAAACCAAAAAATAAATAAAATAATTAAAGGGAGACTTATTCTCTCCCTTGGTGCGCCTCCCTAGAC